>CM062292.1:392434004-392539004 GCA_031216915.1 Pictodentalium vernedei | reverse complement strand
AGGTCTATCGCATTATTTATTTACATCACGGTACATATAGGTATCGCTGAACTAAATATTTGAATGAGAGTTACCCGCCTTGAGATGTTGCACTCGGAAATGACGCAATCTCTAAAAATAAACAGCCTTGGAAAAATATATTGTTTCAATAAAAATTTGAAACACTCTATTGACATCTTGAGTTATTGTTGAATATTCCTGATAAAAAGAGGATGATTTGATGACTTTTGGACCTAAAACATGCAATTTACATTTTGTGTGTTTTTGTAGGGAATTCCCTGAAAAATATGTGCACGTGACAGGCACTTCCGTTCGTGTCATTTTTTCTCTCTTATTTGTTGCATGACCCCCTGTTTTCGGGTCAGAAAAAGTTGTCTGAAGGGCTGTACTTGACAAAGATATTTGAATTCCCAAATTAAAGTTATGCGATCATTTTTCGCCTGAACGTTATAATGGTGGCCTAATGGAAAATATTTAGTTCTGTGATACCTTTACGCTAGAACAAAAATGCCAGATGTCTGTTAGGATGTTGGTGAACGTGTTTTTTAACCCTTTGAATCCTGGTGGTTTATTCCATGCCAGTTCAGAGCCATCAGCTGGTAGAGTCTATATTCTTTATTTGGGGGAAGACCAGTCAATATTTTCAACGTGCAGCCTTTTGGGCTGTAAACCTTGATTGGTCTCTCAAACAAATTCACTGATTAACTATTTACTTTATGAATTCAGGTCTTATCAAGATTGTGAAGCGAAAAAGCTGTCGTTCGTGTTGAAATGGTTAGCCATCCTCAGCGCATTGGTACCGAAATATCAAAACTTTCCAGCTTCATTTTTCCCATAATGCAACTTAGAATTAACCAATTCAGTCCAATTTGACAGAGCTCATTCAACCATGTCAAACATGACTGAATTGGTTAAACATGAGTTTTGACATCGGTGTGAACAGGGTTACATCTTTTATTCAAATATAATAATAATTTAAATTAAGTTATCATTTCATGTCAATTGGAGCACACTGGGTAATTTTGGAAGGCTTAAGTACCCAGAAAGTAAAGGAACAACAATAGCAAAATGATCCAAGAAATATCAGGGTAAGAATACATGAACCATTTATAGGACGTTTAACACTTACGCTGCCGAAAACGACCAATGTCACCTATTTTATGATGCTTATCTGTACATTCTGGTACGCGCAGATCAAGCCTACCATCTGATTAATTGTTGGAAAGGGATCAGATGATAGAGTTTCCAGTTTGTCATAAATGTTATTTAACTCCCTCGCATTCAGGCGTACCTAGAGGTCGTCCATATATAGATAAAGTGAGCGTGACAGTAAAATGGTTAAGCATGAGATATAAGGTCGTCATTTTTTAGAAAAAGTGAGGGGGCAAGAATTTATTTATTTATTTATTTATTTATTTATTTATTTATTTATATTTATTTATTTATTTATTTATTTATTTATTTATTTATTTATTTATCCGTCAGTTTTACGGATGGAGTAAGCCGTAGAACCCATAGAGAATCGCCGAGCATCGACGAGCAACTGTCAGACTCCACAACGCACTAACTTCGCAGAAGCAGGATTAGTATTGGTTGAAGGCAAGTGCACCATCGACGTGCTGTACGCCTCAGTACATAACGCCGTCGTTCCCCACGTGGGCAATCAGTTTTAAGTGCCTTGCCCAAGGACACGATGCAGTTAGCGCTGGCGGGGATCGAACCGTGGTCCTATCGATTTGAAGTCCAATGCCGTAACCAATGAGCCACCGTGCTCCCATGATGTATGAAATATCCGAATTTTTCTGGAAAAGTGAGGGGTCAAGGTCACCCACCGCCTAGCTACACCGCTATCTGCGGGAATTGAACCAAGTACTCTGTAAATTCGTTGACCACGTTATTCTATGTATAAATGGAAGTAGCCTTCGAATCACCCGGACGACCTAAATTGCGATAAACTCCATGATGGCATGATTAGAAAGGCCCGAAACTCTTTGAACAGAAGGACACAGAAGTGACAAATGTGAGTCCCATATCTCGGAATTGTAGAAATGCATAGCCAAGAAAGGCATAGGGGGAAAGAGAGAGAGAGGTATTACACATTTGGCATTCCTTTTCATTGTCTTTCCCAGTTTTCACTGAACAGCACACTTTGAGAGTCTGGCGGCTTCGTGATTTAATAGACATGGCTGTGCTGGTTACTATATACACAACACGCCTTGTAAGTATAGCGGATTTGCAGTGATTTATAGCCGAGTCTTGGCTCTCTCTAGAGGCAGCCAAGACTCGGCTAGAAGTCACTGCAAATGCGCTGCCTCTAGAGGAAATGTGATGGGCCACCCCCCGCCTGGCTACGCCGCTATCACTATCGTCATTGATTCCAGTATCGGTGGGGATTGATCCGGATAGTATATATAAATTCGTTGACCACGTTATTACCCGTATAAATGGAAATACCCGTCGAATCACCCGGAAGACCCAAATTGCAATAAACGCCATGATGGGATGATTAGAGGGTGTCGAAACTCTTTGAACAGAAGTACACACAAGTGACAACTGTGAGTCTCATGTCTCGAAAATGCAAAATTGCATAGTCAAGAAAGGCATAGGAGAGAAAGAGAGGGGGGGGGGGGTGGGAGAGATTCTCAACCCTTTTAATACATTTTTTTACATACATTTTATTTTCTCAACTTTTTTTCCAATTACATGGAGTGAAGTTGCCTAATTTGATACAAAAAAACATGAAAATAATACAAGCACATGTCCGGAAGAAGGGAGTAAACATATTCAGAGGAGAAAAATAATATAAAGAAACTTTAATTTTAAAAAAAAAATGTTTTGCCCTTTTTATTTCAGTTTATTTTATTAACCCTTTACCTAACATGAAAAGCAGACGACACTTGCCAAAAAAATTCTTGAATAACAAATTTTCTTCATTTTTTGTCTCAAAAACATAGGTTATGACCCCTCGTTGGAACGAGCTCGACGAGCTCGTTCCAACGAGGTGTCATAACCTATGTTTTTGAAACAAAAATTGAAAAAACAATGAAAATTAATTGGCGATTTTTGAGAATAGCGCTGGCCGGTTTTGGCCGTTACTTTGGGTAAAGGGTTAAGACATTTTCCAAAAAAACACCATCGGCATCCGAACCTTCTCTTTCCTCATAAAATACAAACGTACTACTGGGCCATAAATTCATAATATAACCTCTGTTCGTGTCATTGTTACAAATAAAAGGACAACAAGGGAAAGAGTGAACTTCTAACAATAATCTATAAATCATACAAGTGCGAAAGTAATTAATTTATTTATCACTCTTATTTTCACTTTAATGAAGTTATCTTAATAATCAGGAGCATGGCACGTTGCCTCTGATGTGCCCGATTGCTCCATTTGTACAACAATCATTGTTTGTGTAACAACTGACACCTTGAATTGGCAAATAATGCTCTCTATGCACTATCAAACAATGTGTATTTTAAAACGAGATTGAGAAATATAGAGTACATGGAATAATTTCTATGATGTGTACCGAAAAGTAAATTTCAATATTTAGGCTTTTGAATTAGTTCTTTTTTTCTCCTACGATCATATACCACTGTGAAAAATTATTTTATTCTGTTTTTTAAACACTCTTCACAATAAGTTGTACACTTGTATTGTTACCGCGACAAATCCGCGGAACGCCGAAGATTTTGTACTACTTATTTTGGTATGCTGAAAGTATGTATTTAATGTATTGGTGCTTTTACAGGTCTGCAGTTTGCATGTGTCCCCAACTGCCTCCCTATTCCCACGCATCTTCTCTCCTCCTGTCACTCGAGGCGAACTGCTTGATGATATCCCGCAACACATTCTTCCCGATCTCTTCGATAAGCACACTAACCCTCTATGGCCGCCCGATTTGAAAATTGAGAAAGCATCAAATGCCCACCAAGAAAAATGTTAATAAAATAAGGGATACTCAAAGAGGTGTTTGCACAATAAATCTAATTGAAATATTTTTTATTTTTTTTTTATTTCTTTGGTGCGGGATAATTTTCCCGAATTTTCACTTAACAGCACATTTCGAGAGTCTAGCGGCTAAGCGATTTAATAGACAAGGCTGTGCTGTCCCTAGTTACCACACAGCACACCTTTTTACGTCTAGCGGATTTGCAGTGATTTCTCGTCAAGTCTTGACTGCCTCGTGCCATGCTGCTCTAGAGGCAGCCAAGAGGCCCAAGACTCGGCCAGAAATCACTGCAAATCCGCTGCTTCTGGAGGAAAAGTGAGGAGTCGCCTGGTTACGTCGCTATCGGTATACCCGTCGAATCACCCAAACGACCACAATTGTGATAATCTCCATGCTGGCATGATTAGAGGGGCTCGAAACGTTTTGAACAGAAGTACACACGATTGACAAATATGGGCCCAATATCTTGGAATTGTTGAACTGCGTATCCAAGAAAAGGCATATATAGGGAGAGAGAGAGAAAGAGAGATAGAGAGAGAAGAGGGATTCTCAACCCGTTTAATAATATAAACAAATCTTAATTTAAAAAAAACATGTGTTTGCTTTTTATTTTGGTTTATTTTATTAAGACATTTTCAAAAACCAAAAAAAAACCATCGGCATACGAACCTTCTCTTGCTTCAGAAAACAAATGTGATGGGCCATAAATTCATAATATGAGCTCCGTTCATGTCATTCTCACAAATTCGTTCCAACGAGGGGTCATAAACTATGTTTTTAAAACAAAAAATGAAAAATAATGAAAATTAATTGGCGATTTTTGAGAATCGCGCTGGCCGGTTTTGGCCGTTACGGTGTGTGAAGGGTTAAAGTATGTTCCGAGAACATAGAGTTTGTCAGTCAGATAAAGAACTTTGAAAGTTAACAGCTCTCACTTGATGGTATTGAAGAAAAGCCCATGATACAGGATTTCCAATCACAAAGAAAAAAGAGGATCTGCAGTGAATCGCGATTTCCTTTGAACTTTCTGGACCAAATTAACTAAAATCGATCGGAGCCGAGGTTTACTGAGGTTCAGATCGATTTTAATGAACGGGGTTAACAATTTTCATATCAAATCGTGACGAATTTGAGATTTTTTATCACTTAATATAATTTAAACTTTTAACTAACGTAACAACTGAAGCCGATAGCGCTGTTTCCCCAAATCGCCATCCAAATTTAGTATTTTTGTTTTAATTTTGACCAAAAACCATAGCTTATGATCCCTCATTTGAACGAGCTCGTTCCAATGAGGATTCGTAAGCTATGTGTTTGAGACAAAAAATTAAAACATTTAGGAAATGTTTTCTTGCAAATGTCGTCTGCTCTAAGAGAAGGTTAATTCAATTCTACTTCTGAAACCAACTCACTCACAACGTTACGACGTTGCTTTTGGCGTCCTTCCCGTATCAGCCGTGTTGTGTGAACTATGTGTTCCGTAATGAGCTATTTGATGGTGATAATGACTGTTATTTTATGGCAGCAGATGACCTCCTGAACCCTTTTGCATGAGGGCGCTCGCCACTCACCTGTGACCTGTGATCGCCAAGACATGTCTGCTGTTATAAAATTGTTAAGATACGAGAGTCGATTTGGAAATTCGACCCCCCCCCCCCCCCCGCCTTAATGTGTGCTTTACTGTCGGAACAAAAAGAATTGTAATAAATCTTAGTCCATTGTCCAAGAATTAAATACAATAACTGGTTCTGACTCTGACGCAACGACTCGTTACGTCAAACTTGTATAATCAGAAATACGGAATCTCGGTGTGCACGTAGATCTGAAATTACGGGCATTAGACTTTGTCGCAATACCAGTCTAGAAAGAACAGTCATTAATATTATAACTTCTTTGTGTCGCTTATGACACACGCACCGAGTCCCGGGTGTGGCTGCCACCACAATTCAAAAACGCACGTAACTGAGTGTAAGTGTGTGCGAATAGAATATAGAGGATATCTAGTGTTTCTGAGTGGATACCGAAAATTATCTCACTTGTGTCTGAGACAAATGTTTATTTTTCGCGAGCGCTTGCGTGAGCGAAACTAAATATTTGTCTCGGTCACAAGTGAGATAATTTTCAGTATCCACTCAAAAACACTAGATTTCCTTTTTATTATACGTTTTTTATAAGAATCCGACAATTCCACTCGTTTCAACCTTGAATTGATGCATGAAAGTAAACAGCGCATTGAATCATTGATACGCGGAAGTGATTTGATCGATACTCGGAACAGAGCTTATTGCGATCTGATTCAGTTGATGGGTTTCTGGTCCAAACATGGCCTGAAAGTCCGTAATATAAGTTTTTGGTTTGGTACGTCCTTTGAAAGGACGTACCAAACCAAAAACTTATATTACGGACTGTCAGGCCATTTTGGACTAGCGGATTTCATGCATCAATTCAAAGTGAATACGTGTTGAATTATTGCTGGAAATGATCGGCATCCACACAAAAACACTAGATTTTCTTTTCATTGTGCCTTACTAGAACAAATTGATCATTTCCAGTGATAATTTGACTCGTATTCACCTTGAAGTGATGCTCTGAAAGCCGCCATTTTGGTTGATACCGTGAAAGTGAAAATTTTTATATCTAGTGGGGGATACGATTTGTATCTTTCCGCAATTTCTTCGATAATCTATCATTTAGCGTATAATAAAAGTGTGTTATCTCGATATTGTGCAGTGAAAGTTTAATCTGTTATACATATAAAGGGTTCGAAAGTTGTATTGTGCATATTTATTTCATCATCCTTTCATTCTAACATTTTAGAGAAAAACTGTCATATAAATTTTTACATCATTTATATTTTTTGGAGCAAAACTGGAAGAATTCTCTTTTTACTGCGCGCAAAAAGAGGTATTTACTCGTAAACGCCGTGTTAATGTCTTCAAGTTGCAATCGAAAATGATTTTTTTTCTTCCGAAACGCTGTACGCAACACTCGTGGGAGATGGCTGAAAGGCACTGACCCATTTACGAAAGTAATGGAACCAAGGCCTTTGCTGAAAACACTGCTCTGGTGACTTTTTATCTTTACTGTATGCAACATTGATGTGCGAGACTATAATATTGGTAGTTTAAGCTGGAGACATATGAGCAGCGTAAAGTACCGGAGGAGTAACTTTTACAGAAAAAGCTCAGGGAGTGGATTTTTTTCCAAACAAGAACTCAATTACTGAAAAAACCTTGCGCACAACCTTCCTATTACTGACGTCCAATCCTTCACCTCAAAAGTTGCTCGTTATTACGATTCGTTACAAAATTTGATTGGAAATGCAACTCCGTGGAATGTCAGGGCTGACTTTTTGAAGATCACGGAAGAACGACCGATGCTGTTCTGGTAAAAGGTTCAAGTTGACGACTGCGCCGATAGTATAATAGTAATTTCTCTATGATGGTAAACCCGGTACCATATTCTTTAATTTAATACCAATCATAGAGAGCTATTAACCCTTTACCTAACATGAAAAGCAGATGACACTTGCAAAAAAAATTCTTGAATAACTAAATTTTTTAATTTTGTTGTCTCAAAAACATAGGTTATGACCCCTCGTTGGAACGAGCTCGACGAGCTCGTTCCAACGAGGGGTCATAACCTATGTTTTTGAGACAAAAAATGAAAAAATAATAAAAATTCATTGGCGATTTTTGAGAATAGCGCTGGTCGGTTTTTGCCGTTACGTTGGGTAAAGGGTTAACCGTCAACGTTTTTTATCCGACTTTACCAAACTCTACTATCTCAGAACAGGTACTGTAACATACAATCAAGAAGATGTTCTGTGACAAATGGCCAAATCAATTACTTTACCAGTGGTTTCTTCTCAAGTCTTGACTGACTCTAGAGGTAGCCAAGACTTCGCTAGAAATCACTGCTAAGCCTCTCGTCTCACAATGTAAGTCAGTTGTAAAAAGTGCTGGGAAATTACCCCATCCCTTCGAAGTAAAAGAGACTCCACGTGTTTTCATTAGATTCATTACGCAAACACGTCTTATGGCATCCATTTTTCTACCTTGCGATATGTCGCTGTCATTTTCAAATCACGAGGGCCATAGGGTACGATCGCCCACCTCAAAACGTCAGGCCTGGGTTGTATTTTCTGGATGTGTCGCCCCTATTCTAAACCAGGATAAAAATAAGACCGACGGATGTGTACCAAACCCTTTCAATTATGCAGTGTATGGACGAATCAGCTTTTTATTTTTAAAGACGTTCTCTTTTCGATCTGTTTTGAATTGTGTCTTCTCAGTATAACCGTTACATTTTTCTCTTGAAATAAAAATTCCTGCGATAACGTTTCAAGATATTCCATATTTGATTTGTTCAAAGCTAGTCTTCATTAGTGAAGGTTGATTATTGTTAGCTGTTGAGGATTATCCAATAAGTAAATTGGATTACTTAATTTCACAGCGGGAACTTCAAGGGAAATCGTAATGGGTGTTTAATATTCGCGATACTAAATACCTACGCTAAACAAAGTAATGTTGTTTGTAATTGGATTTACCTAGAATAAATACAAACAAAACTGTTCGATTTACGGATTTTTGACAAAGTTTAACAGTATTAACGTGTAAAATAACGGAGATCATCCTATGAGAACTTTGTAAGTCTAGGACCGACGTCTGTTAGCAATAATTCTCAAAACCGAACTTCAGTATCTGTAGACGAGAGATGAATTTGCGCTGGAAATTTTTGTCGAAAAAGGTAAGTCAGGAACGCCAGAAGCACAGGATAGAGAGGGCAAGTGCCCTCCCTGCCTTCGGCCCACGAGGTCGAGAAATAGAAAACAATGCAGTTCCCAGGTTCGTCACTCAAGTTTTTTCAATGATTTATTCTCGAAGTAAAGCTAAAATACACCCCAACTCAGTTCTGAGAGCTTTCAAAATTCAAAGGGGGTTGTGGGAGTTTGGGAGGATGTGCCCCCCTCCCGATGAGATGGGGCACCTCCTCTCAAACTTACCCATCTCGGGCCTTCGAGATATGCATGCTTCGCAATGTCATGGCGAGGCTGGTGGTGCGAGTAAATGCCTTTTCCAGGCGCCTGACACACACACCCTGCCATGAAGTGCTTCCAGCGCGCCTGGGCAAATCCACAAGAGTTAATGACACAGCCACAGACATGTCCGACAAATGTCACCAGAAATGTTGAAACCAAACAAAAAAGCAACAAAACACATACGTACGCCATAAAATATTTAAATTTATTTCATGTTTCCGGTAAAAATCTAAGGAAATAGCGAAAACGCGAGACGGCCTGACCGACACAAGACATGCGATTACGTTATTTAAAATCGTATTTTTCGCTGCAGATAAAACCGACGAAACACAATGAAAATAGTATGAACGAACACGAAATAAACTCGCCAAATGTTATGAAAGTGAGAGATATTTACTGTTTCAAAGTGAAAAGCTGTTGGTATTTGTAGTATTAAATTAATATCCATTAATTATTCTGTGTAGCTTTCAGTGAAAAGCCGAGTGAACTATTTTAAAGCTTAAAACTTTCGTTGGCTTATAATGGCTTTTAAAATGAAATGTTTGTGGCTTTCAAAGCAATTACTTTGCATTAATTTGGGATGAAAACCTAAAGATTTATTTAATAAAAAGAATATCTATGTTTTTAGTGGTTAGCATTAACCCTTTAAACACTGGTTTTATCTTCTACGTCAGTTCAGTGTCTGAGTCCGTATTCATTATATGGGGGCAGACCAATTAATATTTTCAACGTGCAGCCTTAGGGCTGCACGTTGAAAATATTGATTTGTTTCTCCACATACTTACTCAGCAGTCATCCTACCTGGTAAAATTACGGTGTATCGTGTTTCTGGATCTGATAATGGTCCTCTCGGGTTCGAAGAGTTACAATTTCGTTTGTGAGTAGAAGACGAAATATAATTTTAAACAAACGGCGTGTGGTCGCTCGTTGAAAAATTGATATTTAACCAAATTGTCACCTCTGAAATAAATATGATATCCACCCGAAATCCATAGGTTTTCTCTATTTAGATATATGGAAGTAGCTGATACACACTTTTCTTTTTATTTTTTCTCTAGAAAAATATGAACCATTCCCTAAACACGGACAGATGGGCGACACTTGCAGTTTTTTCCCGAATTGACCTCACTGCAATTTTTTTATTTATTTTTTTTTTTTTGCTTCAAAAACATAGCATGTGACCCTCATTGGAACAAGCTCATCACGCTTGTTCCAATGAGGTTATAATCTCCCTCTTTTTTGGAAACAAAATTTTAAAAATTAACAAAAATTAACATTCCTGAACATAAATATTCACAAATATGCAGTCGCGTATGTCGGAAGCATAATTCACACCTGAGTGTATCGAGCACTCGATCACAAATCACAAAATAGATAAACGGCAATTCAAGCATGGTAGAGGGAGCGCGGTGGCTCAGTGGTAGACTGATGGACTTCTATGCTAGAGGTCCGAGTTCGATCCCCGTCCGAACGTCCCGTGTTGTGTCCTTGGGCAAGGCACTTTATCCCGGTTGCCTACATGGGGGCACGATGACGCCGTGTACTAAGGCGTACTGCACGTCGATGGTGCACATATCTTCACCGCTGAAACCCTGCTTGAACGAAGCTTGGACACAGTTAGAATGTTGAGCAGCTGACAGTTGCTCGTCGATGCTCGGTGGTTCTCTCCGGGTACCCCGGCTTCCTCCACCCATAAAATTGCCACGGTCACGATTAGCCATTGTGCATAAGTATGTGACCTTAAATACCAATAAATAATAATAATAATAAAGCATGGTGGAATCAACACAATATCCACCAGTCTCAGCCCCCCCCCCCCCCCCCCCCCATGCGGCCACTACCTTACTCTACTACTTTTCCAACCCGCTTCTGTTCAGCTTAGTTATTCTCTCATTTCCTTTTCTTGACTCTATTTTCTTCCTTATTTCATCCACTCTTTCGCCCAAACTGCCATCTCAACCCTTCCCCTCAATACAACTGTATTAGTTCAAAATAGGAATGTTGCTTGCCTACTAGTCTCCTTACTAACCCTCATTTCTAGTTTTGATGCCACAAACCATGCAAATCTTCGAGTCTCCGACATCTGTGACCTAACTCTTTCAAAGTTCACTGCGTCACCTGTTTGAGTTCATTGGACTCCCAAACATTGTTAAAGATAACATAATGCCTCGGTTCACATAGAAGGTTAACTTTCAAATACATTTTTTGGTAAAAAAAAAGTTTGCCGTCCATGTGTGGGAAACAAAAAAAAATGCCAAATTTTGAAGGATATTGTGTAATGATTTAATCTTACAGCCCTATAGGGCTATAGGATTAAATTATTACTGAACCTCCCCACAAAAACGAAATAAGACTCGCCCATTACCCTGTCGATAGTAGGGCATGAGGCGGTACTATTCCGAGTGTCAGGGTTGAAAGGGTTAAGTATAGATAAATCAGATATCCTGGATTATTCAGTTCAATTCTCACATTACCTTTCAACCATCACAACCAACCCCTGTAGCTTTTACGTGTAGCAGCATTACACAACATTGTTATTAACCTATTACCGGTGGGGGCGTGGTGGTTCAGTGGTTACAGTATTGGAGAGGTCCATTGTTCGACCCCCGCCAGGGGTAACTGCGTTGTGTCCTTGGGGAGGCACTTAATCCCGATTGCCCGTGTGGTGGCACTGTGTACTACACTGCAAAAAATATAGGTTCTCTTTAGAACCAAAACTGGTTCTAATCTTGTCCCTGAGATGGAACCAGTTCTGTTTAAACAGTATTTATTTCAAATCAAATAAATTTACCAAGATTAGCATTCAATTTTAACAGAATATTACATGAACTGAAGTAGATTCAGCAGTAAACTTGGAGCTTATTCAAGGCAGTCGCCGAACATTTTGAAACAAAGGAGATATGAACAGTTGGCATATCGAACCAGTTTTGGTTCTGTACAGAACCAAAACTGGTTCGAAATGCCAACTGTTCATATCTCCTTTGCTTAATAATGATTAGAGACAACCTCGTATGAGCTCTAAACTTACGACTGAAACCCCCTCAATTTATGTTTAATTCTGTTAATATTTAATGTTAATCTTTATAAATTTATTTGATCTGAAATAAATACTGTTTAAACAGAACTGGTTCCATCTCAGGGACAAGATTAGAACCAGTTTTGGTTCTAAAGAGAACCTATATTTTTTGCAGTGTAGGGTACATTTGTCTTCAACAATGCTGAGCGTGCTTGTGCGGAGTTAGTACGTTGGGGAGTCTGACCGTTGTTCATCGTTGCTCGAAGGTTCTCTCCGGGTATTCCGGTGTGACAGGAATGAAAGTCCGTAGGAAAATTAGTCCCTCTGGACTATTATTCCGCGGAATTATAGTCCTAGGTCTAACATTTCTAGGAATAGTAGTCCGCCGGACTACTATTCCTAGAAATGTTAGACCTAGGACTATAATTCCGCGGAATAATAGTCCAGAGGGACTAACGTTCCTACGGACTTTCATTCCTGTCACACCGGCTTCCGCCACCCTTAGAACTGTACGACATGATGTTACCCGGGCTGTCGAAAGTGTCGTTAACCCCAATAAAATAAATAAATAAATAAATAAATAAATAAATAAATAAATAAATAAATAAATAAATAAATAAATAAATCTGTTCACCGGTAAACATCAGAAAACATCAAGGTGGGGGGGGGGTCGGGAAAGTCAGGTCTTGGCATGGTTGCATAACAAGGAAGAAACAGCATTTGACGAATACCTAGACGAACACTTGGGACATCGTACAAAAACAAGATCCGGAACAGTGGGGCGCGTACGTGGTATCGCTAAAGATGGGCAAAGGGCACCAAAGTATAAGGAAAAGGAAACATGATCAGAAATAAGTATGGTAAGTTCGATAACTCAGAAATTTCCAAATGTTCTTAGTTTATTGACGCCTGTCAAGTAATGAGAAGATAACTGAATAAGTGATTAACCCTTTACATGAAAAGCAGACAACACTTGCAAAAAAAAATTCTTGAATAACTAATTTTTTTCATTTTTTCCAACGAGGGGTCATAATCTATGTTTTTGAGACAAAAAATGCAAAAAATAATGAAAATTAATTGTCGATTTTTGAGAATAGTGCTGGCCGGTTTTGGTCGTTACGTTGGGTAAAGGGTTAAAGAGAACAGGCAAATGACGACGCAATGAAGTAAGTATCAACAAGAGAATCATTTGTTTTAATTTAAATTCTTTCAATTTAAACTGTCAATGCCTATATTTATTATTTATTTATTGGTGTTTAAGGTCACATATTTCTGCACAATGGCTAACCATGACCGTGACAGTTTTTTACGGGTGGAGGAAGCCGGAGTACCCGGAGAGAACCACCGAGCAACGGCGAGCAACTGTCAGCTCCCCAACATACCAACTCCACACAAGCAGGGCTGGCATTGGTTGAAGACAGGTGCACCATCGACGTGCAGTACGCCTTAGTACACAGTGTCACCGTGCCCCCACGTGGGCAATGGTGGTGAAGTGTCTTGCCCAAGGACACAACGCGGTTGCCGCAGAAGGGATTCGAACCGAGGACGTCTCGGCTTGCAGCCTGCACCTCTACCAACTGAGCCACCACGCCCCCCATCAATGCCTATAAAACCACGCACGCAGTGGCTCAGTGGTAGACTGTTGGACTTCTATGCTAGAGGTCCCGAGTTCGATCCCGTCCTGGACGACCAAGGCACTTTATCCCGGTTGCCTACATGGGGGCACGATGACGCTGTGTACTAAGGCGTACTGCACGTCGATAGTGCACATCTTCAACCGCTGTAACCCTGCATGAAGGGGGCTTGAACAGAGTTAGAATGTTGAGGAGCTGACAGTTGCTCGTCGATGTCGGTGGTTCTCTCCGGGTACTCCGGCTAACCCCACCCGTAAAACTGCCACGGTCATGATTAGCCATTGTGCATAAGTATGGGACCTTAAACACCAATAAATAAATAAACCGCATTCTGAGATACAAAAAAAAAACAAACATACAGTGTTAGCAGTGAGAAAATGAGACTGTATTTTTGTCAGTCTCTTTTATTGGAAATTCTTGACTGTGTAGTAAGTTGCTGGTAAGAAATTTCCTCTGTCGTTCTTCAGTTGTATCGTTTAGTATATACAAATTAACATGCAAGTGATAAAGAGGTCAACATAAGTTTACCTCCCCCCCCCCCCCCCCCCAAAAAAAAAATAAAATAAAATAACATAAAAAATACTCCATTGGGGTGTTAGGGGGAGCAGGGAGATGGACCTAACTGAAGTTATCTCTATCCTTGACTAGTCTAAATGATAGAAACTGTTTTACGGTCGCCGATCAGTCATGATTGCATTTTGTACAGAAAAACAGGCTTGTGTGATTTTGTGGCTGACGTAAGAAATACAATATACGAGATGCAAAAATGCACTTTTACGTTGACGACCAAGACAAAGAATCCGCAAGTTTGGAACTCACGCCACAACGATCAGTCATAACCTAAATGCACACTCCACACCCTAGTCCACTTGGCTACTGCACTCTATACTATAATTTGGTAATGAAATATTAAAATAAAACTCAAGGACTCCAATGTTAAAAAACACAAAAAGCTTAAGAATCAGTTTCTGCACTCTAAAATCAGTTTGGTTGAAAAATCAACCCAAATCAACTAGGTCGAGTGAATATGAACCCCCAATTGCGTTCATATTCAATCGATCCAGTTGATTTGGGTTAATTTTTAACCCAATTGATTTTAGAGTGTAGCTAATGGTTGTAAAGTGTGGTAAACACTCTTTTTTATTCAGATAAAAGACTAATCAATCTGACAATACTCAGGTTTATTTTCAACCTTTTTGAACAGACGATTTTTCATTGAGATCTGTTCATTTATACTTATCCGATGCAGTACCTTCTACACTATGATCAGGTTAGTATATTTATTAACAGTGGTGAAAACTCTGTCCATATCCGATTGAAAAAAGTGATCATTTCGAGTCAATTTTTAAACGTCAATATCTCTCGAAATAATGAACGTAATAAGCTGATCTCTTCAACCAAGAATTGTGGCACGTCGCTTACGAGAACCCATGTCCTTTTTCCGCGAAAACTTTGTTCCCAGAAAAGGTGAACTACAAAAAATTCAAAAATTTACCAAACCGCCGTTCTTTTTTTACCCCCTGTCAGATTCTGTATCCAAGATCAAAGACAACCCTAGAACCGTACACCCTTATACTAGAGTAAAGAATGACCGATGTATCTCTTCTAATGTCCTGTTTGGAGTAACATTGGGCAACCCAGTTAAACAGAACCTGCCAATAATGATATACCGTCGTCAATCATCGTGTGAAGGCACGAGACCAGAGGAAAAATTCTCTGTTTGAGGCCTGTGTACATATATCTGCATGTATATTTGTGTGTTTACGGCTTGGTCTGGGGTAGCGTTATCACTGGGCGGAGGGTTTACTGAATATTATGTTCTATTTTAAACTTCTCAGTTTAGGAAAATGAAGGGCAAAATTGTTCGAATCTCCACACCCAATCTGGAAACTCTTATCGCGATGTGCAGTTTGACGTTCACTTTTTTGTGTCGGACACTCTTGCTTCCTCCTATACTAGCTAGATTCATCTCATGGCCAGGTTTCTCCGTCATCTCATCTGGTGTTCTTTTACAACAGAGGAACTAAACATGTGCAGAAATATTTCTTTATATTTAGCAATTTACGCTTCTCTGTGTCAGAATGCGCTTCAAACTGCTGGATTCTGGTTTTCATCAACTTGATTTCTGCACGAAAAAAATATGCCAAGTATACTAACATTGTCTTTTTTAATCCAACCGCCCAGACGTTTCACAGCCAATGTTGTTGTTTGTTATTGTTGTTGTTTTTGTTGCCGTTGCATATTGTATTACAGTGTATGCCACATTTCGATAAAACTTTACACACAAAAGAAATATTAGTGATTAAAGTGTATGAAATCAAGTCTGTGAAGGCTCAAGAGACACTTTAAAACAAACACATTTACTTGGAATTAAACAGAATAGCATAACACACACATGTACTCATTAAACTCACGCACTCGCAGCACACGCGTCTCTCTCAGTGCCATTGCCAGAGTGGGGAGGGTGAGCGAGTCACCTCCAGTTTTTCTGATATATGTTAACCTTATATACATTCGTGCCTGAAAAATCTAAAAAGGGTTCATGTACTCTCACCTTGATATTTCGTTTGTCATTTTCTATAGTTGTTCCGTCACTTCCTAGATTTCTAAACCTTTCAGAGATAACAAAACAATTGTCTCTCTCCCACTTCATTCAGCCTAACTGCGCCCCCCCCTCTCTCTCTCTCTCTCTCTCTCTCTCTCTCTCTCTCTCTCTCTCACACACACACACACACACACACACACACACACACACACACACACACACACACACACACACACACTCTATCTCTCTCTCTCTCTCTCTCTCTCTCTCTCTCTCTCTCTCTCTCACACACACACACACACACACACACACAAACCCACTCTCTCTCTCTCTCTCTCTCTCTCTCTCTCTCTCCAGGGGCGCACTGGCCATAGGGTCCACTGAGAAATTTCCCAGTAGGCACCCCTATTGGGACCCCCAAAATTTCGGCAGTCCAATTCCTGTTGGCGCATGAAATTTCGTAAAAATGACCAAAAGTCGAAATGGATCTGATTGCATAGAATGTCGGTTTATCGAAATGTCATCTATGTGGACTGCCATTGGGTATTTCGATATACCAACAGCCTAGTTTGCCATTGATTTGTCAAATGCTAGGAGTTCTTTCGGTTTGAAAAATCAAAGTTTTCCCCCATTCGGCCGAACTATGAACGGCCTGATGAGTTTGTGGCTCCTTTGGGGCAACCATTTTTGCCAAATGAGCGACAAAGATGATACAAAAATGCCGTAAAAAATGCCCTCTCTGTGGACTGTCATTGATCACTTGGATGCAAGGAAGCAGCGTTCTTTTGGTTCGAAAAATCAAAATTTTGTCCGAGGCCTCCTTAGCCCTGTCTGCCCTTGTCTCTCTATCTCTCTCTCCAATGCATGAGCGGTCGACTTCATGTTTTTACACTGAAGGTACAGAAAGTCTCAGTCAAACATATTTACATAGGGATCCATTCCGCATGAGTTTTGACATGACCGCCGTACTCGAAACCATCCTCATTATTAGAAATTAATATCAAATGGTATTTTTGAATTAACTTCTAATTTAATGGAAGACATTTTTGAAAAATTTATTGGCCCAAGCAAACTCCCCTCATGAAGCATTTAGGACATCCCTTTAGAGGATATAAGGTCTGTAACTCCACTCATCGTCCAGCTAAGTAGGAAGTAAACTTTACATCTGCTTGTATGAAAATACTGATAAATATATTTTTTACGGTTATTTCGAGAGTTAAAAATACTATAAAATGTTCAGTGATAAAGGAGGAGGTAACTTTGATGTGAATATTTCATTAAATTTAATGTGTGCAAGCTGTTGATTCATAAAATTTATCACAATGCTTTATCGTTAGAAAATTTATTAACATAAAAACTAACTTTCCAACACGTTCATTATTATTGTCAAATTTTACTTGGTTATTAGCGTTTATGACCAACACGTAAAACGAGTTTCTTCTTAATTGCTCGTCAAATGCTCGTTAGAAAAAGTGGATATTTGAATTAACTCGATAGAAACGTAGCACGAACTGTTAGATGAAAAATCTAGGTTAGCCGTGTTGAGTTTTTTCAATTACTTAGATTGATTCCAAGCATTTTTTTGTTTTGTCGGTAGGTACAAATGATACCTAACATCCTTTTTACATCCTTACTTACTTGACGCCGAATAAGGTTGGCTGCCAGGATGACGTTATGCAATAAACAAAAACTTAGCACACGCTTACACACATCCCCTCACTCATCAAAATACTCACCCACGTATTTACGTTCCCCATTGAAGAAAATCGTTCTAGCTAATGTTATTTTGCGCTAACTCACCCAATCTATTTTCCGAGCAGGTTGGCGAAGTTTCTGTGACTCATTCCTGCTCATCTTTCGATACCAGCCATGGTTCAGTACAACCGCCATGCACTTGTCGTAATCCACGCGTGGGCAGTGATGTCCACGCATGCGTTTACCTGGGAATAAAAATCATCATCAGAAAAATTTTAATTAAT
Organism: Pictodentalium vernedei; assembly: GCA_031216915.1. NCBI lineage: Eukaryota > Metazoa > Mollusca > Scaphopoda > Dentaliida > Dentaliidae > Pictodentalium > Pictodentalium vernedei. The sequence continues at coordinate 392,520,836 of CM062292.1, read as the reverse complement.
GAAGCACGGGGTTGTACCCGGTGCTTCATTAATTAAATTTTTGATGATTATTCCTATAATTCGTGTTTGAAATCTAATATTATTGTGTCCGTGGAAATATTGCAAACCCGTGGAAAGTGACGAGTCCATGTCGGACATACTGTAAGGTGATTTCAGGCGTTTTGGCCCGAACATAGAAACTCAATTGATTTCCTGAGACATTCGAGACAGTAAACACACATTAGGTATGCTCACCATCTCGCACTGTTTTTATAATTTTTGTAAAATCAAATGCAAATCTAATGTACCATAATAATGTTTTGTGAAATAAAGAAATTGAATTGAATGGATATAGGGGGTGCCACAACTCCCTTAACCCTTTACCTAACATGAAAAGCAGACGACACTTGCAAACAAAATCTTGAATAACTAATTTTTTCATTTTTTGTCTCAAAAATATAGGTTATGACCCCTTGTTGGAACGAGCTCGACGAGCTCGTTCCAACGATGGGTCATAACCTATGTTTTTGAGACAAAAAATGAAAAATATAATGAAATTTAATTGGCGATTTTTGAGATTAAGGCTGGCTGGTTTTGAACGTTACGTTGGGTAAAGGGTTAATTGCATATAAGTTTGAAACACCAAACTAATTACCATTCCTTTTGGACAAATTTTCCCTGCTAATTGCAAATAGAGAATAGAGAAAATCACGGTTAACTGAATAACAAATGTTGCGATATTTTTTAAACATTCTGCAAACTCCCTGTAATTCTCAAATACCCAGGCCTACTTGGTTTCAGTATTTATTTATTGGTGTTTTAAGGTCACATATTTATGCACAATGGCTAATCATGACCGTGACAGTTTTACGGGTGGAGGAAGCCGGAGTACCCGGAGAGAACCACCGAGCAACGACGAGCAGCCAGCTCCCCAACATCGTAACTCCGCACTGCAGCACAGGCAGGGTTAGATTGGTTGAAGACATGCGCACCATCGACGTGCAGTACGCCCTAGTACACGGCGTCATCGTGCCCCCACGCGGGCAATGGAGATGAAGTGTCTTGCCCAAGGACACAACACGGTTGCCGCAGGTGGGATTCGAACCGAGGACCTCTCGGCTTGCAGCCTGCACCTTTACCTACTGAGCCACCGCGCTCCCACTTGGTTTCAGTACTTTCAAAATAAGAATCCATTCTATTATATCTTATTTGACAGAGGTTGACGAGCTCTGTCAAACATGCTATAATAGAATCTGTGCGCAATTTATCACCAAAATGAAGTAAAATTACCCAATTCTATTTGATGGAATACTCCTGTTAATTGAATAGTTTTTGTTGGCGAAGTACCTATTCAATTAACATGGATCGGCTGTATCAGGAAAACGGTTTTAACGAAAATGATATGTTTATGACTGCCAGCAGGTCATAAAATGTACGCACTGTCCACTATAAGCATAAAGGTACCAACCGCAATGCTTGATCATTGCAAATGACACATTTGTGATTTCGAGAGACAATATACAGTCTATTTCGTTTTCCCCGAGGAACGATGGACAGTCTATTCGTTTTCTCCAGAGGGATGACGTAAGTCTATTTCGTTTTCTCCGAGGGACGATTTACAGTCTATTTCTTTTTCTCTCGAGGGACCATGTACGCTCCATTTCGTTTTCTCCCGATGGATGATGTACAGTCTATTTCGTTTTCTCCCAAGGGACGATTCACAGTCTATTTCGTTTTCACCCGAGGGACGATGTACAATCTATTTCGTTTTCTCCCAAGGGTCGATGTACAGTCTGTTTCGTTTTCTCTCCAGGGACGATGTACAATCTATTTCGTTTTCTCCCGAGGGACGATTTACAGTCTGTTTCGTTTTCTCTCGAGGGACCATGTACGCTCCATTTCGATTTCTCCCGAGGGACTATGTACAGTCTATTTCGTTTTCTCCCAAGGGTCGATGTACTGTCTATTTCATTTTCTCCCGATGGACGGTGCACAGTCTGTTTCGTTTTCTCTTCAGGGACGATGTACAATCTATTTCGTTTTCTCCCGAGGGATGGTTTGCAGTCTATTTCGTTTTCTACTGAGGGACGATGCACAGTCTTTCGTTTTCTCCCTGATGGACGGTGCACAGTCTGTTTCGTTTTCTCTCGAGGGACCATGCACAGTCTATTTCGTTTTCTCCCGATGGACGGTGCACAGTCTGTTTCGTTTTCTCTCGAGGGGGCATGCACAGTCTAATTCGTTTTCTCCCCAGGGGTGATGTATAGTCTATTTTGTTTTCTCCCGAGGGACGATGCACAGTCTATTTCGTTTTCTTTCGAGGGACCATGTACGCTCCATTTCGTTTTCTCCCGATGGACGATGTACAGTCTATTTCGTTTTCTCCCAAGGGACGATTCACAGTCTATTTCGTTTTCTCCCGAGGGACGATGTACAATCTATTTCGTTTTCTCTCAAGGGTCGATGTACAGTCTGTTTCGTTTTCTCTCCAGGGGCGATGTACAATCTATTTCGTTTTCTCCCGAGGGACGATTTACAGTCTGTTTCGTTTTCTCTCGAGGGACCATGTACGCTCCATTTCGATTTCTCCCGAGGGACTATGTACAGTCTATTTCGTTTTCTCCCAAGGGTCGATGTACTGTCTATTTCATTTTCTCCCGATGGACGGTGCACAGTCTGTTTCGTTTTCACTCCAGGGACGATGTACAATCTATTTCGTTTTCTCCCGAGGGATGGTTTACAGTCTATTTCGTTTTCTACTGAGGGACGATGCACAATCTTTCGTTTTCTCCCGATGGACGGTGCACAGTCTGTTTCGTTTTCTCTCGAGGGACCATGCACAGTATATTTCGTTTTCTCCCGATGGACGGTGCACAGTCTGTTTCGTTTTCTCTCGAGGGGGCATGCACAGTCTATTTCGTTTTCTCCCGATGGACGGTGCACAGTCTGTTTCGTTTTCTCTCGAGGGACCATGCACAGTCTAATTCGTTTTCTCCCCAGGGGTGATGTATAGTCTATTTCGTTTTCTCCCGAGGGACGATGCACAGTCAATTTCGTTTTCTCTCGAGGGGACGATGTACGGTACATTTCGTTTTCTCCCGACAAAAACGACCCAAACACTGCTCCATACACGACGTTCGATTAGTGAAGAATGATGTAAATTTGAAATTCACCTCGGGGAGCTGGGGGTACATCCATCTCTACGCCTGTGTAAACGGGGCGTATTATGGTATGGTGTTGACCGTCCGTCGGGCGATTCGACCGCTCACTTTTGGGTTTCTGGACGACAACGTGTTTTGTAATTGTCACTTTCAATCCAATTTGGTACATGACCATGTCCACAGAACATGCAGATTAAGGCACGAATTTGATTTCATTCTGGAACTATTGCCTTTATTATCTTGAATGTCCACGCTTTGTGGTTTAAGGATGATAACTCCAGCTTTGTCTCATTGTTTGGCTTACAACCTTACACAAGAAAAAGGTATTGTGGATTTATTGTCCTCTAATTTCTAAAAATTTCCATTATTTTAGGTCACGATTTATGGGTTCCAGCTGATAACTCTAGTTATACTCGACCCAGCCAATCCATTTTGGCATTAAACCTTACTCAATTAAAAAGGCAGACCAAGTTCGAATTGCAAGTTGTACGACATTCTATTGTGGAGTTATTGCCCTTTTTGTCATTTAAATATCCGTGATTTTTGGTGATAATTTATAGTTTCCGAACGATAACTCCAGATGTACTCGACAAAGTCAATTTAAAAAGACAAAGTTCGATTTTGACATTCATGCGACATTCTATGTGGAGTTATTTCCCGTTATTTTCTTAGAATTTTCGTGATTTTAGATAATGATTTATGGTTCCCGGATGATAACACCGGCTATACTCGACATAGTCAAACTATTTTACCCGAGAAGAGGGCAGGATCAAGTTCAATTTTGACGTTTGTGCGACATTTTATAGTGGAGTTATTGTCCTTTATTTTGGCTTGAATAGTCCACCATGAAAGTAAAACTCTAAATTTTTGACAAAATACTTGGTGGGCGCGCGCTCGCTCCTCCGCACATTTCCCCACACCACTGCATGAAAAGAATTACAGAGAAGAGTCTGTACGTGCAGAGAGAATTACAAATAGAGCTGTTTGGGAGTGGTGGTATTTTCACCAGCGCAAAGCTCATATTCCGTGACAAAAGCATAAGAAACACAAGCAGCATTTCGGACAGTGATTATCCAGGTTGAATGCGCGTTGAAGGTTTTTGGTCATAATTCACCCCCCGTGTGCTGTGGAATAATTTGACCGTAGAACACAACATTTTGGTCTATACACATCCTTGACTAATCTCGTCATGAAAATCGACTTTCGATGGAGTTACCTCATCTGAAATTATTGGCCAATCGGGGAAGATCCAATTAAGAAGCATGTAATTGTTGAGAAAACACCCATGACATCAGTAGAAAATAAAGCGAAGTTTCATTTTCTTACTTCTAATAATCAAAAACAACAGACAGCTCTCTGAGCTGTCTGTTGTTTTCGTTTATTAAAAGTTACAAAAAGGAAACTTGGCTTTTTAGAACAAGCTAACTAGAACCAACGAAGTAACTGTACTCTTTGTTTAGCGTATGGGTTTTTACAGTAATTGGCAAGGTTTTATTCTTGCTAGGAACCAAATGAGCAAATCTCATCTCCTAGACTTTTATATTTATGGAAAGGATAGTGTCGGTATTATATGTCGCGATGCACACACTGATGATATATTGAACAGAAAAAGAGGTAACAGAACACCAAAGGATGGTGAAAGCACTATTTTCTTTTTTTTAAATGGGTTTAATGCAGAGAATAATAGTCAAACGATCAAACTGATTGGAGAAAATTGTAAAAAGCCAGCTTCTGTGTTTTTATATTACTCTACAGGAAAATACCCGAAGTTTATGAAATGATGCGCACATCGATGATAGAACCTCGCTAACATTTTGAGATTTAATACCGTAAGTGATAAATTTACTAACAGCTTTAGAAAATTAAGGGCAGTTAACTGTCTTGTAAATCTCTGCCAATGATGAAAAATGTCAGCCACGTTGTGGTGGGGGTGGGGGGGAGGGGCGGGGGGGTGTACGGTTTTGTTCTGGATTTTTTTCGTCATGTTCTCAATTTACTGAAACGAATATTATGAGCCATATCATCGTATGATCAGTGATTTGTATAGATAAGTCCGGCTTCATTAGGATTGCTGGCAAGCGTGGAGTATTTGAAACAGCACATCCGTTAAGATTGGCCGGCAGGTGACACACATGGTTTCAAGTCGGTATACTTGCAGAGCTATGTTTCTTCCACAACATTACGCAATGAGATGCACTCGTGCACAATCTCCTTTGATTAAGACATTAAAGTCTTGTGTGTATCTATCTTGGAGCAGTAAAACAGCGATTTTGCTACTCATGACAAACATCTTAGACCACGATTCATACTCCGGGCTATTGTCGCGTTTATCACTCGTGACGGGACATAATACGCCCAGCAGCAGTATCAACTTATCTTCTAGTATCTATAATGCATGGCTGAATAGTTAAATGTCTGTATTCCACCGATTTAGAGATAAAGATAATGACTGAACGAAACAGTTAACAAGAAGTATTGCCTCAACGTAGGGGGGTGGACTACCACCGAAACACCCATGTAGTGGAAATCCACCCAGTCATTAACCGATATTCTATTAACCCTTTACCTGACACGGTTAGAAGACGATCCTTTCAAAAAGGTATTAACTTACTCACATTTTCAATCTTTGTCTTCGAATATGCTCTCTCGAAGTGTTTGTTAACAATGAGATGTCCTAAGCTATGTTTTAGAGACAAATATTAAAAAATAATAAACATTGTATGATGATTTTTATGTATAAATATGGCCGAAGATGGTGTTACGTAAAGACGTAAAAGGCATAATTTGCATAAGCACAGATCAATTAACATTTGGATGGAGTATGGAGCGCGATGGTTATGGCATTGGAAACCGAAAGGTCAACGGTTCGATCCCCGCCAGGGGTAACTGAGTTATGTCTTTGGGCACAGCACTTAATTACTTAATCTCGTTTGCCCTCGTGGGGGTATGGTGGCTCTGTGTACTAAGGCGTACTGCACGTCGATGGTGCACTTGTCTTCAACCAGTGCTAACACTGCTTGAGTGGCTTAGTACGTTGGGGAGTCTGGCAGTTGCTCGCCCCTGCTCGACGGTCCTCTTCGGTTATTCCGGCTTCCTCCACCCGTAAAACTGTCCGACACGAGGTGATCTTGACTATCGTAAGTGGCGTTAAACCCCACAAATAAATATATAAAAAATAAATAAATTTGGGGGTTAGCCTCCCGCAAATTGTGGTCAAAATTTCAAGCTGTGCCTTTTCCCCATAAAACAACTAGGAAATTAACCAATTCATTCTTGTTTGACAGAGCTCGTGGAGCTCTGTCAAACAACATTGAATTGGTTAAATTCCTAGTTGCATTATTGGGAAAAAATTCTACATCAATGAATAATAACATCCGTCTTTTGAAGGTTAACTCAAAGGTTCACTCGCCGAACAATTGCTTGTGTTTCTTTATTCACAAAAATTAACATTTGGCTTGGTGAAAATTCGACGCTATAGGTGTTGTAGTGATAATCTACTCACCGTAAGTGGAATAGTGCTTATTTACTGCGGTAAACAAGTTCTATTTTTCAGGTAAAATAGGACCCGGTAACCGACGCCTGGGATGGAAGTCCTCTAAAGTGGGCAGCATAGGTTTAAAGAATTGGCTACTCTTGCCGTCATATCTACGATGCGGTCACGATATAGCCATAGGTGCTGAATGTGACCTAAAATGCCAATAAATAAATGAATAAGATAAGATAATCCACTTTCGATGAAATGTATCCGTCCATCAAATTTAGAGCAATGAAACCCTGTAGCGAATATATCTGACCAACGCTATTCACAAAATTGCCATTTAAATTTTATTGTTTCAATGTTGGCCACAAAAGGAGATTATCGTCCCTCACTGGAATGAGCTCATTGGGTTTGTTTTAAAGAGGAGCCATAAGATATGTTTTTAGGTGAAAAATGAATAAAATTTGTAATTCAAGAACCTTTTTGCAACTGTCGGTACCTTGTCGTCTTGGTTAAAGTGTTAGCCCCATTCACGTGGAGATAATTTATTGCCCATGTGGACAGTGGGAATTTACGTAATGAATGCTCTCCCCGTCCCGATAGCAACTACCCACCCACCCACCCACACATACACTCACACATACATACTACAACTAACAGTGCACATAGGGTGTTTTGGTGCTGAGTTTCTTATTGACCGGTTAGCCCCCCTCCCTCCCCCCCCCCCCCCCCCCCCACACACACACAGTTACCGATGAGGCTATTGAAATCCACGGGACAAACAATCCACACCGAAACCTCGAGATTGAAAGAGGTATATGCATGTTTTAGGGTATCTAATATGATCCCTCTGTTTTTACCCTCTGCACATTCATGTCGAAATAAGGAAATTTTGAGCAGCATTTTTAGCTCAACTTAGACGTAAGTCAAATTTGAGCTTATGCCATGGGCAGTCATCCATCTGTCCGTCAACAATTCAATACGTCTCGGGCTAGAGGCCGTATTTATGAACCGATCTTTACGAAACTTTTTGAGTACCTTTGTTATCACCGTGGGACGAGAACGAGTGTTTTGGGGTGCGGTCCGAAATTCAAGACGGCCGCCGGCAGCTATTTTGTACAAAATTAGGTGCAATCAGATTTTTGCGCAGAACTTCCATATGAAAGCTCTGACTTGAATAATTTTTTGTATGAATGTTTAGTACCATAGGATACATCACATATAATGCGGGTTTTTTTCTCGTGCGTAAATTATGCAAATTAGACTAACTTTGATTTATTTAGTGTTACTTTCAGCACTGTAAGTGCAAATGCCAATTCGGCTCGGGCTAGAGGCCGTATTTATGAATCGATCTTTACGAAACTTTTTGGGTACCTTTGTTATCACCGTGGGACGAGAACGAGTGTTTTTGGTCCGGTCTGAAATTCAAGATGCCCACCAGCAGCCATTTTGTACTTTAGTTAGTGCAATCAGTTTTTTGTACAGAACTTCTGTATGAAAGTTCTGATTTGAATTTTTGTATGAATGTTTAGTAACATGTAATACATCACATATAATACGGGGTTTTTTTCTCGAGCAGAAGTTATGCAAATTAGATGAACTTTGATTTATTCAGTGCTACTTACACACAGTAGGTGCACATGTCAATACGGCTCGGGCTAGAGGCTGTATTTATGAACCGATCATCACAAAATTTCTTGGGTACCTTTGCTATCACCTTGGGACGAGAACGAGTGTTTCTGGGTGCAGTCCAAAATCCAAGATGACTGCCAGTGGCCATTTTGTACCGAAATTAGGTCCAATCAGTTTTTGTACACAACTTCTGTACGGCTCAGGCTAGAGGCCTTATTTATGAACCGATCTTTACGAAAATTCTTGGGTACCTTTGTTATCACCATGGGACGAGAACTAGTGGTTTTGGGTGCAGTCCAAAATTCAAGATGGCCACCAGCAGCCATTTTGTACCAAAATTAGTGCAATCAGTTTTTTTGTACAGAACTTCTGTATGAAAGTTCTGATTTGAATAAATTTTTGTAGGAATGTTTAGTTACATGGAATACATCACATATAATACATGTTTTTTTCTCGTCCTGAAATTATGCAAATTAGATGAACTTTGATTTGTTCAGTGCTACTTATACACAGTAAGTGCACATGTCAATGCGGCTCGGGCTAGAGTCTGTATTTATGAACCGATCTTCACGATACTTCTTGGGGTACCTTTGTCATCACCTTGTGACAGGAACGAGTGTTTTTGGGTGCCTTTGTTATCATTGTGCTATGAGAACAAATATTTTTGGCTTCAGTCAGACGCACTCTGGGACTCAAAGATTTCTTTTCTAGTTTAGCATCTAACTGTCACCCCATCTTTACAATACTTTACTATATATTTGTTACAGACTACGGTCAGCATTTATGTACAGACCGTTACAATACTTTATATGCACCATTGTTATCGAGTCATTACCTAGATGTTTGTCATTGCTGTGTCACATACTATACATGCACATGTCTTAAAAAAGTTGAGCTACAGTGTCATTGACACTTTCATTTTCCATGATGCAATTTGTAATTTAACAAATTCAGTGTTTTTTGACAGACCTCAATGTTTTTGTTGCTATCGATTTGTCTTGCTACAATTATTTGGAGAGTGTTCAATAATTTGTACTGAACGTTTTCGACGAAAGTAGTCTGTCAAGTATTTAGAAATTAAAAGACCATAATAATTCATTTGCGAAAACATTTTGCAAAACAGACCATGTGAATCCACACTCGGAAACCGACACGTGGATTAGGTGCCCCGGGTCACGTTGTTTTTAAAATTTGGAAATGTCTGTCCTTTTTATTTTATTCCGCCAAAGTGAGCTGAATACCATATTTGTTACATCTCGAAGAACTAAAGAGAAGCTTATCACCGGATCGTCAACTTTTCAACTTCTAGAGGCTACACACCTTTGACGTACACAAGATTGCAACGTTTTCTTTCGATGACATGGCTGACATACCATACATTTTCCTAAAAATGTTGATACACGTGACAAAAGGATTTGATGCTTAAGGTTACAGAAGATAATCACACGATGTGCCAAGTCAGTCGTGACACCATCGCTTGATGCACATGAAGTATCATAGAAATGACGCGCATGCTATTACGTCTGAAGTAACAAATCTACTTTTCAACCCCGAGGCATTGTAAAAAAACATCAGACTTCTTTGTATCCCAGTGAGATGTTAGAATACTTTATTGTTTTTTGTGTTTGAGAGATTTGTATATCAAAACTTGAACCTGAGAATAAAGATTACGTGAGGTTATAACTAGAAAACATACACGGTTATTCAGAGCATACGAAATATTCGTCTCAATTCAATTCAATCTTTATTTCACAACATAATATAATATAATAATAACACTTTGGCCAGCCGCTGATTTGTCGCAAATACAAATAAGAGAGAGTAAAGTTAAAAAATTATTGAATGATGTATAAATGTATACTGTGTGGAATGACATAGCCTTGTGACTGTCTTCCTGTCATCCCCCAGACAATCAAAATAATAAATAAAATAGAATGGCAAATGGCAAGTGTTAAGTTCAAGTTAAATGTAGTCGATCCAGACAGCAGGTAGTTGTTGATTTATATTAACATCCTTTATATTAGAATTGATTATTGTTTCCACATCATGGATCAAATTCCCAAGAGTTCTGTCTCAGGTTGTTTTAACCCGTTAACCCTTTACCCAACGTAACGGCCAAAACCGGCCAGCGCAATTCTCAAAAATCGCCAGTTAATTTTCATTATTTTTTCATTTTTTGTCTCAAAAACATAGGTTATGACCCCTCGTTGGAACGAGCTCGTCGAGCTCGTTCCAACGAGGGGCCATAACCTATGTTTTTGAGGCAAACAATGAAACAAATTAGTTATTCAAGAATTTTTTTTGCAAATGTCGTCTGCTTTTCATGTTAGGTAAAGGGTTAATCAACTGTGTTTCCGAATTCTAATCGAATCAACAGTGTTTCCGAATCAAAAAAAAAAAAATTTATACTCATTCCGTAGTAGGCCAATACAATTATCGTAGGCTAATGGGGTGATGTAAAAACCGGAAAACCGCGGGACAACCTTTTCATCTGCTTGTGGCAAGAGAAGAGATGAAGGTAATAACGACCCCGAGAGTTCCAACTAGGCGAAGCAGTCAGGGCATCTTGGGTTGGAACACCTAACATTGACTTCGTATGCGTTTAAAAATTGATTGAATAAAGTTTTGTTAAATGCCTTTCCGGTGAGGGTTTTTATCGTTGTGTCTATGTCATTCTACAGTTTGGGAAAATAAAAATATGGAAGAGCGGCTGAGAACTGAGTGCGGGGTTTGTGTGTGATTAGGTTTCCACATTGCCTAGTATTCATACCAGATGGGTTAGAGTACACTTGGAGTGTATTATCAAAACTGACAGGGAGGTTGTTTATAGACAAGTCGTACATGAATAGAAGTGAATATAACTTGTACAGATCATTAAATTTCAGGATTTTCAAACGTTTGAAAAGAGGATCGTTGTGTGAGTTGAACTTTTTGTTCGCTAGGATACGCACAGCCTTTTTTTGAAGATTCAGAATTTATTTAGTGGGGTGTATTGCCCCACATTTGTATCCCGTAAATTAAATGGCTTTGAAATAAAGTGAAATAGAGTATACGTAGTGTCTCGAGCGGCAAAAGTTTCTTGACTCTATTCAGGATATAAATTGCCCTGGATAGTTTCGTACAGACTACGGATACATGATGATTAAATCTAAGGTTCTCGTCCATGTCAATTCTAGGAATTTTATGAATTAGTATTGGCGATTATTACCTGCTATGATTAAGCTTGAGTTATTTACTGAAATTTGGGTTTGTATGTTGTTGAAATTATAATTGTCATTTTGGGGATGAAGAAGTAGGACCTTAGTTTTATTAGCATTTAATGATAACTTATTAGCTAGACACCAGTCATTGATTTTTGACAATTCATTGTTTGCCCTCTCCGCTAGGAGGTTGAGGTCATTACCAGATGCGTAGGATGTTGTGTCATCCGCAAAGGATAAAATACTCATGTCGGTCGACTCACAAATGTCGTTGATAAAGAGCACAAACAAAAGAGGACCGAGGACAGAACCCTGAGGTACATCCGTAGTAATATTGAGTTGATTCGAGGATTCACTCGCGAATTGCACAAATTGGGATCTCTCAGAGAGATAGTTCTGAAACCAAGAATTAGCCATACCTCTAATTCCGTAATTTTGTTTTTGTCATACGTCTATTACGGAGAATTTATGTGGATTTATTGTCCGCTAATTTCTTAAAATTTCTATTATTTTAGGTAGGCAACAATTCTCCGTGAATTGGTGCTCATCTTAGCTCGTTGCCCCGACAGTCGTCTTTTACTTCAAACAATATTTGTATTTCAATGTTTATACAACAGTTATAAAACACAGTGAACAAGATGACTTACAAAACAATACGTGAGAAGTAATTGGGCAGTAAGCATCATGTATATTGTAGCCATAGATGGTAGTTATATTTTACACAGAAGTCGTGACACACACTTTAAAATCAGTTGGGTTAAAAATTAACCCAAATCAACTGGGTTGAGTGAATATGAAACCAATTGGATTCATATTCACTGAACCCAGTTGATTCGGGTTGATTTTTAACCCAACTGATTTTAGAGTGCAATAAGCTTGAAGTAACGGCAGAAATCTAGTGTCGAAGCAGAATAAACAATGTGAGAAGGAGAGAAGAAAGGAAAGCGTAGACATACTAGAGATGGATGGCAAGGACGGGCGAATCCCCCGAAATAACACACTGATGCAATAATTAGACTGTGAATCAGATGTATGAATTCAGCTGCGTAGACATGGGGAAGGGAGACTGGGGACTTGCCCTCCGCCACTTTTCCTGAAAAATATCAACCTTATATACATTCAGGCCAGAAACCCCTAAAACTGGTTCATGTATTCCCACCCGGACATTACTTAGGTTATTTTACTATAGTTATTCTTTAACTTTCTGGGTCCCTAATCATCCAAACAAGTTCCGTGGATGCACCTGTTGGAATGAAAAGGTTTGGTTTTTTCTTCAGAGAAGAACGTGGATCGTCGTCCATGGCGTATACGCTGTCTTAACCATGTAAGAGGTGAAATGAAGTATGGAAAATAGTTTTCTGTTATCATTCGACAGCATAAAAAAATTTTCCCCTCCCCCATTTCATTTAGCCTGGCGACGCCCCTGGATTAAAAAGAAAACGAATAGAACCAAAAACAAAAGTATATTTCCTGTAGTCAGGTAGGAGAAAGACTAGTGGTGAACCAAGTTAACTGTAGAAGGACATTATTTAAAACTTAAACAGTTTTTAAAAACAACAATAAAACTTAATTTTTTGGCAATAGAAAACTGAATTTTTCCCTGCAATTGCAGTTAGGTTGTAATTTTACCTTTACGTTTGCAAAACATTGTGGAGGAGGTGAAACAGAGACGTTGGGGGTGGCTAGGCCACGTCCTGCGGATGAGCAAGACCAGGCATCCACACGCTGCCTTCAGATGGACACGACCAGGGAAAAGAAGGAGAGGCAGGCCACTGGGCACTTGGAGACGAACTGTGGAGGTGGAGATGAAAGCAGTGGGCAAGACCTGGAATGAAGTCCGCTGGCTCGCTTAAGACCGTGAAGGCTGGATAAGATTCGTCAGCGCCTTATGCTGCATCAGGAGCGAAGAGGATCAAGTAAGTAACTTTATCTTACATACAATTTCCACACCTCTTTGGGGAGGAAAACCAACTTCAACTTTAGGATAAGTGTAACCTTGAGTTTTGGCCCGTTCCCTCAAGATGAATAGGTTCATCCTCCCATCACACTGAATCGTCGTATCAAGTGTGCTCCAAGTTTGTCTTTCTCCTACTTTATTGACTACAGGGAATATATTTGAGTTCTTGGTTGTATTCGGAGTTTTTTAAATTCATACAGGGGCGTAGCCAGGTTAAACGAAGTGGGGAGGGGACAATCATTTTTTGTCAGCAGAAAGGTAATTTTAACCCACTTTATTTCATCTCGTATACTGGCTTAAGACAGTAGAGTCCTGCGAAAATTCGAGATTCGATTCGATATCGATACCATACGTCTGCTTCAAGATCGATCCCGAATCAGTCTCAAGATTCGATTTTTTCGAATCTCTCGTACAGTACGTGGAGAGTGGATTGAAACTAAATCACCCGCGGAGTGGAGTTATCACCCAAGCTATAACATTCAAATTTTGTACATATCAACAAAAAATACAAGCAATGTTTCATCCAATGGGCCTCCGGGTTTAACCCGGAAGTCCATTGGCTGAAACTTTACTTGTACTGGTTATGCTTTGCAACAAATTTGCAATTAGTGCTTGGGTGGAATCTCCACTCTGCGAGTGATTTAGTGATAATACACTCTCCACGTACTGTACTTCAATTTGTTACATTTTCAACAAAAATTGGATAAAATGCCTATTTAATTGAGTAATTGACAATGTTTTATTGTAATGTAAGTCGTGAATTTTGCCAGGAACATTATCGACGGTTTTAGTTTTTGAAGGCTTAATTGATTGATGCAGAATGAAATCACTTGTCTTTTAAGATTCGATTCGAAAAAAATGTGATTCGCAAATCCCTATAAGACAGTGTATACGCCATGAATGATGATCCAGGTTCCTCCCTGGAGAAAAACAAATTAACTTTTCATTCCAACAGAAACATCTGCAGTACTTTCCGGATATTAGGTACCTAGTAAGTGAAAGAAAACTCAGCAGTTAAGATTTAATCGTCTCGGTACTTGAGACTCCCATTTGAACTCGATTTTTTTAACCCTTTACCCAACGAATCGGCCGCATCCACCCGCGTAATATGCAAATTCTGTAGTTAAAAAAGGATTATTTTTTTTTAAAAATCAACAAAACAATAACGTGTGACCCCTCGTTGGAACGAGCTCTTCGAGCTCGTTCCAACGAGGGGTCACATGATATGGTTTTGTGAAAATTTTTTGAAAAATTTGAAAAAATTATATTTAAAATAATAAATTTTGATATCGTCTGCGTTGGGTAAAGGGTTAAAATGTCGATACCATGCCTAATGTTCAGGCTGGTTTCTTAGTCAGTGATAAATCTGAGAATATGTTTTTTGCAGTTTTTTGGAGAGTACCTCCAGCCACCTACTAATTGTAAAACCAATTACCCATAAACAGTCGAGCACTTTACCAATGAGTTTTGTTAGGTTAAGTATCCTCCCTATCCCCTCAGCTGCTCTTGAGCAGTGTTGTGTGCATCTGACCAACATCATTAGGCATATATAATGGGCACGGCGAGCACTGCTATCTAGCAGCAATTGGTCCCGTAAGTATAAGTTTATCATTGCTGTAACTTGCACATTGGTATTATGCCACACGATTTATTGGTCCTGGATTAAAAGACATTTTTCTCAGTGCAGAGTTATGCAACCTTATTTTATTTCCCGGACGTATGTCACATATCAACAAAATACTTGAATTACGTCACGACATTGCTTAATCACTTTTAATTTGTACAGCTGACTTTGGTAATAACATTTATCAGTATAACTATTGTTACTGGACACAGTAAACACGCGCAGCTGTTTAGTCAAAAGACATTGCACTTATTCGCTAATTCTTCCCAAATCCCCACGATTGTTATTTTCGCTTTAGGAATTAGGATCGGTTTTGTCCAGTAATCGAGCTATGATCCAGCGTAAGTTAATTCAAAATTATTTAGGCATTATAGACATAAGCAAACAACATTTTTTTCAAATATGACATTGTGATAGCCCTTTCACTAAACCGCCTGTTACAAGGAGTCAAACACTGAATGAGAATCGTCTTTTCTTAACAATAATCCAACTGGAAAAAAGCGAGTGGATTATATTTTAAGATTTAACGACACTTTCAACAGACAGAATCATATCGTGTCGGACAGTTTTTTGTACAGACACTTTTTTACGGTGAAGGGAACTGGGGTACCCGCGGAGAACCACCGACCAGTGGCGGATAATTATCGGAATCTCAAACTTACTAACCACGTACAAGCAAGCTTAGCATCAATCAGTTGAAGGCGTGTGTACAATCGACGTCCAATTCGCAAGTGGGGGCACAGTGGCAGAGTGTACTAAGGCGAATTATCAGTACAACTGTTGTTACTGGACGCTATGGTTATTAGTGACAGAGTGTGCTAAGG
The DNA here is from genome assembly GCA_031216915.1 of Pictodentalium vernedei. Lineage (NCBI taxonomy): Eukaryota > Metazoa > Mollusca > Scaphopoda > Dentaliida > Dentaliidae > Pictodentalium > Pictodentalium vernedei. The sequence goes on along the minus strand of CM062292.1, from coordinate 392,504,981 downwards.
CGATGGCGCTGATTAGAATGAAATCTACGACTTTACTATTTGCAGTCCAACGCACTAAACTAGGAACCACCACGGTCGCAGTTTTTGGGAGAGAAAAGACTTGCAACAAATAATGTTTGTATATATCACATACAAGGAGATTTAAAATTGTCGTGATGACTTTTCTATGATAATTTTTTTTCTGAATTAATCCTTTACCTAAAACTCGTGATATCAAAATTTATTTATTTTTTTTTAACCCTTTACCCAACGAATCGCCCGCATCCGCCCGCGTAATATACAAATTCAGCAGTTGAAAAAATATTAATTTTTCAAAAAATTTAAACAAAACCATATCATGTGACCCCCTCGTTGGAACGAGCTCGTCGAGCTCGTTCCAACGAGGGGTCACATGATATGGTTTTGTTGAAAATTTTTGAAAAATTAAAAAAAATTATATTTAAAATAATAAATTTTGATATCGTCTGCGTTGGGTAAAGGGTTAATTCTAAAAACAAATCAGCAAAACCATGTGGCCTCTCACTGGAACGAGTTCGTTTCAACGAGGGGGCCACATGATATAGTTTTGTGAATTGTTTGAAAACTGCATACTTTTTTGCAAATTACGTGGGCGGACGTGGCCGATGCGTTTTGTAAAGGGTTAACATGTCATCGTATTACCATTTGTTGTCATTCCATTTCAATTCATATACAATGGGATGTAAATGGGGTTACTATTTAGCTGTGTTTAAGTATTTCTTGGAGAGTTAGAAGCCATGTTTGATTTGGAACTTCTTGTCATCACATCACTGATCAGATTTTCATTTTCTGTCATCACATTTCCAAAAATATGTTCAAGCTTATTTTTTCCAGATTTGATATTTTGCTTTTTGGTTTTGTTGATAGTGTCATGAAAACGCTGCAAGCATCGTGTTTGATCTGGTCTCGTCAACAAGATGGAATATGACAACCCAGGTTTATTGACAGTTGCAACAATTTTTGGTTGAATGACAGTGGATATTGAAAATTTGATTTCAACATCTGAAATGTAAAAAAAAAGAAATTTGGAAATGTTCATCTGGAGTATTAAACGCAAAGCTTCTCGACTTTCTAATTCGTGTTTGTAAAATTGTCGCTTAGAAGATCTGCGCACCTCATTGACGTCACGGAGCCTCGTTTGGGGTGGGCATGATTTTAATTTTGGAAAAGTTGTGTCTCCCGTTTTGCACCGGACATGAAAAATGGGCAAACCACTGCGGTATTGGGGGCATAGTTATGGTAGTCGTCTAATAAAATTGCAATCCTACAGCAAAGTCTACATATAATTTCATCCAACACTTTCCATACAGGCATTTTTGCAAGGCCTACATACGATACATGGAGAGCAACCAAAATAACATAATACTCTCCAATATCGCTGTAGTTTGTCCATAACGTTTTTTCTCCTGAAAACGAAATTTTCGCCTTTTACAAATCCATATCATGCCTGTTTCAAGTGAGGTTTGCTTGACGCTACCGATGAGCGCAGATTTTCGAGTAGATAATTTTAGACTCTAAAGAAAAACTCTAGTGTCTTTACGCTGAACACTTGGGACGCACATTCCATCCCAGGTCTATCTGAAAATAATTTCCACAACAATAGTTATCAGGGCCGCCGAGATCGAGGACGGGCCCCAGGGCAATGTGTAGAACGAGTGTTGCGGACCCAGCGAGCGCCGAAGGCATTTTCTCTCCTAAGGTAATCGTGACCATCATGGTTCAGGAAATCCCGATGGAAACCAACAAACTGGAACAAGTGGGGGGTTTTTGTCCCCCGATAAAACATTTTGTCGGAGGACTATTGTAATCAGTTGAGTCCGTGTGTGCGTCCATCCGTCCGTCAGTCGTGAGAACTAAAGTTTGGGCCATCGAATCAAAACCAAATTTTGTGTATATATCCCTTATCCCAATGATTAGGTGAATTCCAAATATCGGTTGGATCTGATAATTTTTGTTGGAGTCATGCCCCTTTTTCGACGCTTTTCCCCCAATTTCGCAACTTTGGAAATTTTGTGTCCGGATGATAACTTCAGTTTGAGATATTGAATCAGCACCAAATTTTGGACATAGGTTTGTCTCAAAAATGCGTAGGTCAAGTTCGTATTTAGGTTCGATCCGATGAACTTTGGATAAGTTATGGCCTTTTTACATTTTTTTTACTTTAAAAATTTGTGTCCGGATGATAACTTCAGTTTGAGTTATTGAATCAGCACCAAATTTTGGACATAGGTTTGTCTTAAAAATGCGCAGGTCAAGTTCGTATTTAGGTTCGATCCGACCAACTTTGGAAAAGTTATGGCCTTTTTACATTTTTTTTACTTTGAAAATTTGTGTCCGGATGATAACTTCAGTTTATGTTATTGATTCAACACACAATTTTGTACATAGGTTTGTCGTAAGAATACGCAGGTCAAGTTCGAATTTGGGTTCGATCCAACCAATTTTGGCTGAGTTATGGCACTTTGTCTATTTTTTTTACTTTTAAATTTGGATGCCGATAACTTTAGTTTGAGTTATTGAATCAACACCAAATTTTGTACCTAAGTTTGTCTCATGACTACGCAAGTCACGGTCGAATTTGGGTTCAGTCCGACCACTTTGGCTGAGTTATGGCTCTTTTTCCATTTTTTCGACTTTGAAAATTTGTTGTTTTAGTCTTCAGTATGTTCAGTGTAAGAACTTGATGTCGGGGGGACATCGCCCACGACTGGTGGTGGCCTTGTTATACTTAATTATTTATTTGTTGGAGTTTAACGACACTTTCGATAGCCAGGGTTATCTGGGGTCGGACGTTTTTATTTTGTTTTTTTTTTTTTGTCTGAATGGAACCAAATAGTCATACAACTACGTACTCTTGCCACCTCTATCAGAGTCAGAGGCCCGTACTAAAAGCCTTCCCACGACTTTCAGCTTTTTAAAACAGCGAAAAATCCCGGCCCCGTCAATCCACCAAAAGTGTAGGAATGAATGAATGAACTGATTTGTAGTGTAGTATATATAGACATGAGCAGTTAACTCTTTGAACCCCCAAAACCGATTTTCCGAGTCAGGATAGTGATACGAACACAGTTCATAAAGTAGATAGTTGCTCAGTGAATTTGTGTGGAAGACCAATCAATATTTTCAACGTGCAGTCCAAGGCTGCACGTTGAAAATATTGATTGGTCTTCCCCCAAGCAACGAATATAGGCTCTGAACTGGTGAGGGATACACCATCATAGTCCAAGGGTTAAATAATTGTGAAAAAGACAACTACACACATAGTCCAATTGGCTGCCAGCCTATCACTCCCCAAAATCACGAATGTTTAAGACAGCTGAGGTTAAGAGAGAGAAAATTCAATAGGGGTGAGTCGAATAACAGTGAATACTGCAAAAATACTTATGGTATCACAGCACTAAATACTTTACCATAGGCGACCATTATAACGTTCAGGCGAAAAATATGATTGCATCACTTTAATTTTGACATTCAAAAATCTTTGTCAGGTATAGCCCTTCAGATAACTTTTTCTGACTCTTAAAGCAGGGGGTTATGGAACAAATAAGATAGAACAAGTGGCAAGAAGGGAAGTACCGGTCACGTGCACATATATTTCAGGGAATTCCCAACAAAAACCCACCAATGGTCAATTGTACTTGTCATTAAATGGCCCTCTTTATTTAACTGAAATATTCAATAATAATGTAAGTTGCCACTAGAATGCTTCAAAGGTTTATTGAAACTATATATTTTCCCAAAGCTTTTTGGTTTTGGAGATTGCATCATTTCCTAGTGCGGGTAACTCTAATTCATATATTTAGTACAGTCATAGCTTATAGTTACTGCTCTCTCCGCATAAGACATCCCACAGTTCTCTGGGTGCAGTATACCTATTATAGGAATTAAGGCTAAGAAATTAGCTTCAAACTTGGACGAACTTGCAAAAGCGACGACACGAAAATAGTCAATGGAAAATAAATTCACAGGCATTAACACTTTTTGCGTCGTCACCAAGCCACTGTCCATAAAGTATGATAAAAGAAGACATAGAGCATGACTGGGGATGGTTATGACCTTAAGATGGTTTGATGAGATTGATGGGTTGATGAGATTTCTGGTTATTTAAAATATTTTTTTATTGAATAAACAAATACTACAAATAAGGGGCATTACACTGTACACAATCAGGAGGACACTAGGGGTCATTACTTTCGACCCGAAAATACGATATAAGTTCAGGAATTTCTCTGTGATTTCTCTTTGAACTGAGATCTGGAATTATTTTGTTTTTCCGGGGATTTCATTACAGAGCTAAGGAAATGTGTGCAATGGAAGATCATGGGATCTTAGTGCGAGAGTTTGTATTTTACTAGCCTGTCTTGTTTCCATGCCAGATGGATTAGTATATTTTTAAACTATTTTGGAATGATACTGGAAGATTGCGATTAAACCAGTTATACATGAATAGAAGACCATGGAGTTTGTACAGGTTTTCTGATTTCAGAATGTTTGAGAGTCGGGATTGAACTAGTTGAAGGAATGTGTCCCCATGCGAGTATACCATATAGCATATAACCATGCGCGAGTGAAAAATACACTGTTTTGAATGCCTCAGTTGGACAAACGCTTTTGCCCTTTTGATGACACAAATGTCTCTAAACATTTCTGGGCAGGTTCATCCCTGATTTGTATCGTCATAAAAATCTACTTTCGAAAAAGTTATGTCCTTTGAAATTATTAGACGAGCGAGGAAGGAATACAGACGGATTTGGACCTTGGAGAATTCGAACCTTGGACGAATCGGACCCTATGAGAGCTCGGACCTTGGAGGATTCTGCCCCCAACTTTGGAGGTTCGGACCCCAATCCGAATACAGTGGAACCCTGTTAATTGAATAGCCACTTTGCCAATGAAAATTATTCAATTAACAGGAGTATTCAATTAACAGGGATGTCACTTTCCTGTATTTTAGAGATAAACTTAGCATTTATTCTATTATATCTTGTTTGACAGAGCTCCATGAGCTCTGTCAAACAAGATATAATAGATTAAATGTCACTATTGGATGTACTGAAGCCAAATAGGTCTATCAACAAAGGAAAACTGGGGAGAGTCAGGGTAATTTCTCGATAGGTTACAAGATTTTTTATTCAATTAACAGGAGTTTACTCTATAACCTATATTCAATTAACAGGTCATATTTGTACTGGAGGTATGGTAAATGGTTTTGTGTTGGGAAATTATATTCAATTAACAGGGATATACAATTAAGAGATATCCAATTAAGTGGGCTTCACTGTAGTTTTTGTCTCATGGGAAATAAACAAGACCAAACGGTATAATTAGAAACTACTTTATATCCCCGATAGTCATTTAAAACAAATTCAGAAAAAGTTGGATTTTGTTTTATACCATGATTACCAATTGTACTATATACAAAAAGCCTATGACACAATTTTTAGCTTTACACACCAACCGCGGTGAACACGCAATCAATGGGATTTCAATAGTAAAAATTTACACCTGCAGTGGAACTACATCCAAGTTGGCCTTTGGTGACCTTGCCTTGAATGCAAACTTGTCTAAATTTATCACTCGTCGCCTCGTGAAGAGTGAAATGTAAAACCGCAATTATTTATTACGTTTTTAAATACGTTTACCTCATAAGATACCAAAAATTAACAAACACACTTTGTCTCATGTTAATAAAGCATCCATAACTCGAAATAGTTTGTTATTATGTTATTAAAATGAAAAAGCCCCCCCTTATTTGCGGTTTCGTTTTTTTTATTTCGTTTCGGCGATAAAATTGCCAGCGGAAATACAGCTCACCGGTGCTCATGTTAATCAAAAATAGATTCGCACGTGTGAATATTGATTTATTTAACATTTAAGCTTTTATTAATCTGACGATAATGGTATAAATAAAATATACCTAAAGAAGCTTGGTGTACCAAATGTTTACCACTCATGGTGAACATTTGGTACACCAAGCTACTATTGGTATATTCTATATTTATCTTCCAATGAAACAATTCCACAAGTCTTCAAAAAATAACTGAGAGTTTTGAACAAGCGATCATTACAACTGTTCCATGTGTGTGTATTAGCCATTGTTTTGTGAGCTGTTGTTTGTAATAAACCAACACTGATTCCTAAAATTGTAACTGATGAGTATAATAATCAATGCTGTACGAACTATAACATAATAAAAGGGGTTTGGGGAATGATCAACGGATTCAGTATCAGTTAAAATATCAGTTAAAACTTCTGGGAAGGAACAACTTTAACAAGGTGTTCGTTGAAAAAAAACTATTTGGGAGAGGATGGGGTTACCAAGTATAACTTAACGGATGCGATCCCTTTGAACCAAACGGTAGTGAGGAACTTGGAGATTCTGCACAGATGCTGCGCGTCGTTGGATAACCGGGTCAAGTAACTCAGCCGCACTGAAGCGGCCAGAAGGGAACTTGGTTGGATGCATGTTAAAGATAGATCAGATATGGGAAAACTATGTTACAGACAAGGCAGGTTATGGAGTTAATGGAGAATTATTTCATTGTTTTACAGTAATTTGAAAGTTTTTATTCTTCCTAGAAAAAAATAGCAAATCTAAACTTTCATGTTAATGGAAAGGATAATGTCTGTATTATATACACCTGGAACTTAATTAAGCATCCCGTGAAATGTTTTTGACAGTGAAGTTGCTGTTATTGATTATTATGTTTTAATGATTGCTATGTCTTTCAGTACATTTCATCCAGTGAAACATGATGTTTTTGGTTGATAGCGTACCCCAAACACATCCCCTCGTCCACGTGAAGCATTCGTCCCACGAATGTCACAAAACACACCATCATTCACTTGCAATACCTGAGAATAAAATCAGAAAATCTGTCACCTCTTTTAACCCTTTACCTAACATGAAAAGCAGACGACACTTGGAAAAAAAATTCTTGAATAACTAATATTTTTCATCTTTTGTCTCAAAAACATATGTTATGACCCCTCATTGGAACGAACTCGTCGAGCTCGTTCCAATGAGGGGTCATAACATATGTTTTTGAGACAAAAAATGAAAAAAATAGTAAAAATTAATTCGCGATTTTTGAGAATAGCGCTGGCCGGTTTTGGCCCTTACGTTTGGTAAAGGGTTAACAATAAATGTTGACATGACAAGGAGGAGACTGTCATGGGCACTAAGATGGCTAATCGTTGGCATGCAGTGAACAGGCATGTCATTCAAAGCTATTGGAAGGCAACTTGGCAATAGTCATTCTGTCATCAGCAGACTTGTCCGAAAACATCAACAAACTAACGATGTTATGGACCGACCAAGGCCTGGACAACCCAAAAGACCTCTCTTCGGGAAGATCGAAGTCTGGCACCCCTCGTTAGGCATAAACCCTTTGCTTCAAGTGGGGTTTCGAAACGTCTTTGGCTCCCCGACAGGCGTTTATGCATCAGAACTGCCCGAAACCGTCTCAAAGCACTGGGCATGAGGTCCAGAAGGGTCATCAAGCACCCAGCTCTGTCCGATCAGCATCAAAGACAACGTTTGGAGTGGTGTATTGCGCGACAACATTGCAATCTCAGGACGTAGAGGAGAGTCCATTGGTCAGACGAGAATAGGTTTCACGTCACAGATAGTCGCATGAGAGTGTGGAGGCATAGAAATACTACTTATGTGTCCTGGAACATCAGACCTACTGTTCCTTATGGTGGAGGATCAGTAATGATCTGGGGATGCTTCTCTCGTGATTGTAAACTTGATATGATGACTATATGTGGGAATCTCAATGGTCATCAGTACCTCCGAGACATTCCCAATCCGGTTGTTGTGTCTCATTTTGACAATCATCCGTTGGCTACTAATCCTGTATTCATGGACGGTAATGCAAGACCACATGGTTCCCATGCTGTGAGAGCATTCCTCCAGAACAACGCTATTACAACACTACATTGGCCTGCAATAAGCTCCGATTTGAATCGCTTAGAACACATCTCGGACTTTTTTGGACGGCATGTGCAAGCAAGGGATCCGCCTGTACAGAATTTTGCCGATTTGAAAGCTGCATTGCATGAGGAGTGGCAGCAGTTCCTCTGGACCATATCAGAAGGCTCACTGATAGCATTAGGGTGAGGGTTCAGGCTGTCATCCTGGCACGCGGTGGATCCACTCGCTACTGACGTCAGACACTGCTATTGTGTTCAGGGGATCAAAAGTTACATTTTTGTCAGTAATTACCTACCGGCATTGTTTCATCATGGACCGTTCCAGCACCATATTAGTCTAGAGAACATTTTCCCATCAAAAACATTAGTGACAGATATGAGTAATTAGCGCCATTAACCCTTTACCCAACGTAACGACCAAAACCGGCCAGCGCTATTCTCAAAAATCGCGAATTAATTTTCATTATTTTTTCATTTTTTGTCTCAAAAACATAGGTTATGACCCCTCGTTGGAACGAGCTCGTCGAGCTCGTTCCAACGAGGGGTCATAACCTATGTTTTTGAGACAAAAAATGAAAAAAAATAGTTATTCAAGAATTTTGTTTGCAAGTGTCGTCTGCTTTTCATGTTGGGTAAAGGGTTAACCTACTGCATATTTTCATCATTGTGTTGTCTTTCATTTGTCAGTAGACCATTCTTTCCGCAAACAATCACTTTTGGCAATCTGACAGATAGCACGAAAGTAATGACACTTTCTATTACCACCACTGTGAAAAAAACAGGGGTTGCTTAATTAAGTTCCAGGTGTATATAACACGATGCGTACACTGTTGATATAATGAACAGAAAAAGAAGTTATAGAACATCAAAACAGGGTGGCTACGCCTTTGGATTTCAAATGGAAATGTCCACGGTTCGATCCCTAATCAAGAGTAACTGCATTTGTCCTTGGGCAAAGAAAGCACTTAACCCCGATCGATCGCGCGTGGGCACGGTGGCGCTGTGTTTTACGATATACTGCACGTCGATGGCGCACTTGCCCTCAAGCAATGCTAACCCTGCTGTGTGGAGTTAGGGTCTGAAAGTTGCTCGCCACTGTTCGATGGTCCTCTCCGGGTACTCCGGCTTCCTCCGCTCATAAAACTTGGCGACACGATGTCACCCTGGTTGTAGGAAGTGTCGTCAAACCCGAATAACAAATAAGACATTTTTTAAAAGATTCCGTCTCGTCGACGAGACCATATCAGCCTGATCAAACAAGACACCCAAGGCGTCGTGTTTGATCTCACATATCTGCTTTCGTCAACGAGACGAATATTGCAGCCCTGATTTATTGACTGTAGTAATAATTTGTTTATTATTGGACACATTTTAAAAAACTGAATACGACGCCTGACGTGCACCCAGAAAACAAATGTTCGGTATATTTGTCCACAATAGTCAGCGCAAAAATACTCATTCCGGACTAAGCTCGTCATGAAATCGATTTTCGATAAAGTGATCTCCTCTGAAATCAGTAGATGGTCGAGGAAGGTTTAGTTAAGAAGCCTGTAATTGTTGCGAAAAAGCCTTTGACATCAGTAGAAAATAAAGCGAAGTTTCCTTTTGTTACTTTTAATAAACGAAAACAACCGACAGCTCTTGGAGCTGTCTGGTCTTTTCGTCCATCACAACTTACAAAAGGAAATTTGTCTTTTTATGGCAAGCTAATTAGAAACAATTAAGTGATTGTCAAGTTTAGCTCTTCCTTTAGCGAATGTGTTTTTACAGTAATTTCCAAGTTTTTATTCTTGGCAGGAAACAAATTAGCGAATCTTACCCTCTATATTATTATATTAATGGAAAGGATAGTATCTGTATAATATGTCACGATGCTCACACCGTTGATATAATGAACAAAAAACGGTTACAGAACATCAAACGATGGTAAAAACACCATTTTCTTATTTTTAAATGAGTTTAACCCTTTACCTAACATGAAAAGCAGACGACACATGCAAAAAAAATTCTTGAATAACTATTTTTTTTCATTTTTTGTCTCAAAAACATAGGTTATGACCCCTCGTTGGAACGAGCTCGACGAACTCGTTCCAACGAGGGGTCATAACCTATGTTTTTGAGACAAAAAATGAAAATATTTTGAAAATTAATTGGCGATTTTTGAGAATAGCGCTGGCCCGTTTTGTCCGTTACGTTGGGTAAAGGGTTAAACAGAGAATAATCGCCAAACGTCCTAATTGGGAAAAAATTGTAAAAAGTCAGCTTATGTATTTTATACTACTCTATAGGAAAATGTCTGAAGTCTGTGCAATGGAGCGCACAACTACGATACAACTTCGCTAATATTTTGAAATTTCAAATTTGATACGAAATGTCCATACCCTCAGCGTTAAATTCACTGATAACTTTAGAAAATTAAAGGGAGCTAACTTTCCTATCAATCTTATTCAATGACGGAAATTGTGAGCAATGTTGAATTTTTACTTCGAGTAAGAAAGTTTTAGCTCGAAAACGTGACGTCAGTTGAGCCTCGTTTGAAACAGATAGGATATGGGTTTGGACAAGTTAAGATTCTCGTTTTTGGGCGAACTAGACTTGATGAGCAAACTGCAGCGGCACTGATGATGGCGGGATATTCGAATACTAAAGTGCTGAAATTTTATTAAATTTTAGATTGCTTTTATTCTTTTAACCCTTTACCCAACGCAGACGATTTCAAAATTTATTATTTTAAATTCAAATTTTTCAACAAATTTCAACAAAACTATATCATGTGACCCCTCATTGGAACGATCGCGATGAGCTCATCCCAAAGACGGGTCACATGATATGGTTTTGTTGACATTTCGTTTAAAATAATATTTTTTCAGCTGCTGAATTGTTATATTACGCGGGCGGATGTGTCCGATTCGTTGGGTAAAGGGTCAAATACTCATCTGTTCAACAGGTTGATTTACACAGCATTCTTTAAACAACTGGTCTCATTTTCTCATTGTGTTCACTCCTTATTTTTTATTCCTCATATTTCATATACTCGTTTTTCTTTCCTTCGTGGAAGATAATGACCTGTTTTATATTACATACTTTTCATCGCCACGGCATAGCCTTAGCTTGGTGCCAAAGCACCAATAAATAAACAAATAAAATAATTCGGTTAATGGGAGAGATTCAAGTATTTTCTGGTGTTTAACCGTGGACAATCCCACAACAGATGGGTTATAACGGTACATTTATTTATCGATTTATTTAAGGATGTAGGTCCATCAGGGATAACTGCGTTTGTCCTTTGGCAAAGAAAGCACTTTACGCCGATTGCTCACGCATGGCGCTGTGTGTTATGGCGCACTGCACGTCGACGGTGCACTTGCCTTCAATCAATGATAACCCTGCTAGGGTGGAGTTAGTGTCTGACAGTTGCTCGCTGCTATTCCGTGGTCCTTTCTGGGTACTCTGGTTTCCTCTGCCCGTAAAACTGTCCGACATGATGTTACCCTAGCTGTAGAAAGTGTCGTTAAACCCGAATAAAAAATAAGACATTTTCTGTTATAAAATGGTTCTAGATTCCGTCTCGTCGACGGGACCATATCAGCCAGATCAAACAAGACATCGTAGGTGTTGTGTTTGATCTCACAGATCTGCTGTCATCAACGAGAGGAATATTGCAACCCAGATATATTGACTGTAGTAATGAGGACACGGTGGCGTGGTGCACTAAGGCGTACTGCACGTCGATGTGCGCTTGTCTTCAACCAATGCTAACCCTGCTTGTGTGGAGTTAGTATGTTGGGGAGCTGACAGTTGCTCGCCGTTGTTCGGTGGTTCTCTCCGGGTACTCCGGCTTCCTCCACCCGTAAAACTGTCACGGTCATGATTAGCCATTGTGCATAAATATGTGACCTTCAACACCAATAAATAAATAAATAATACTGTAGTAATAATTTGTTTATTATTTGACATATATTTAAAAACTGTCAGCGCAAAAATACTCATTCCGGAATAAGCTCGTCAAAAAAATCGACTTTCCATAAAGTTATCTCTCCTGAAATCAGTAGACGGTCGAGGAAGATTCAGTTAAGAAGCATGTAATTGTTGACAAAACGCCTATTACATAAGTAGAAAACGAAACGAAATTTCCTTTTGTTACTTTTAATAAACGAAAACAACCGACAGCTCTCGGAGCTGTCTGGTGTTTTCGTTCATCAAAGCATACAAAAGGAAACTTGGCTTTTTTATGGCAAGCTAATTAGAAGCAATTAAGTAATTGTCAAGTTTGGCTCCTCCTTTAGCGAATGTGTTTTTACAGTAATTTCCATGTTTTTATTCTTGGCAGGAAACAAATTAGCGAATTCCCTAGATTATTATATACTATTAACCCTTTACCTAACGTAACAGAAAAAACCGGCCAGCGCTATTCTCAAAAATCGCCAATTAATTTTCATTATTTTTTTCATTTTTTGTCTCAAAAACATAGGTTATGACCCCTCGTTGGAACGAGCTCGTCGAGCTCGTTCCAACGAGGGGTCATAACCTATGTTTTAGAGACAAAAAATGAAAAAAATTAGTTATTCAAGAATTATTTTTGCAAGTGTCGTCTGCTTTTCAGGTTAGGTAAAGGGTTAAAAAAAAGTAGGGGATATCCAAACAGATGTTGATATTTTCGGAAAATGGTATTGGATACGCGTGATTGGACACATCAATATTTTACCAAGTTTAGTGTGGATCATGAATGTCACCGGCCCACGAAAACTTCGTGCAGGTTTTTCGCACGAGCGCCGCGTTAATGTCTGTGGGGTACGTTTTGAAATATTCACTTATACTGGACGGGCTTTTTCGAAGGTCTCATCGTCCTATTCTTGGTATAAACTCGATCATCAATAGTTTCTGGTCGAAACGTAACTTTTGAGGTATGCGAAGACTGACACGTGACGAACGTTTACATGCCGTTGGTATGATGGAAGCTGGCAACAGACACACTGCTGTGGCTCAAATTCTCAAAGTTACTCAATCGGTGATTAGCAGGTTGTGGTCACGCTACCGTCAGACAGGCAATGTTGATGACAGATGTAGGACAAGTCGTCCAAGGGCGGCAACTGCTAACCTGGATCGTTTCATCCGAACAACAGCATTATATAACCGCCATCAAAGTGCCTCAGAAATTGGACAGCAGTTGCACCGAGCGGCAGTTCTACTAGTCAGTGGTCAGACTATCCAAAATCGCCTACACAGCTGGAATTTGTATGCTCGACGACCTCGAATAATTCCACGTTTGACTGAACGTCACATTGCAGCAAAGCGTAATTGGTGTGGAGCACGACAGCTCTGGGATAATCGTCGGTGGAGCAACGTCATGTTTTCGGATGAATCGAGGTTCACTCTCGACTTCAACGACAGGCGAAACAGAGTGTGGCAGGGGCATAACCATGACAAGCAGAACAGCATTACATGTCATCCAAGGGCGTGTCACAGGGCAGTACTACCCTGACAACATGTCAGCAGCTCGTGTGGTGACATTTGCGCGATGTCACGGCCGTCGATTCATTTTTCAAGATGACAATGCAAGAGCACACAGGGCCTGTGTCGCTACAGAGTTCCTCCAGACGCAGAACATCACTGCACTGCCTTGGCCAGTCCTAAGTACAGACCTTTCACCAATCGAGCACGTCTGGGATATGCTTGGCGGGCGCTTACGCCAACGCCAACAGCCCCCTACCAATGTCCAGGAACTCGACGCTGCACTGCAGGAAGAATGGAATAACATCAGTCAAGCTGATATTGGACGTTTGGTGAGGAGTATGCGACGTTGGGTCCGCGCTTGTCTCGCGAACCGAGGAGGATTTACAAGGTATTGAGGTCTTGGACTGAATGTGGTAAATTCTCTGACTGATCGTCCATGTCTTCTACCGCTCAGTGCGTGGAATGTGTGCTTGTCAGACTATCGCTGAAATCATTCACCAGATGTCACAGTGCAATGCCTCAACTGTCATTTTGATGAAAATATAAATATATTTCTTAATATATCTCACTTTTATCAAATATCCCCTACTTTTTATAATGGTGTATTAATGGAAAAGATAGTGTTTGTATAATATGTCACGATGCTCACATCGTTGATATAATGAACCGAGAAAAGGTTACAGAACATCAAACGATGGTAAAAACGCCATTTTCTTATTTTTAAATGAGTTTGAACAGAGAATAATCGTCGAACGTTCAAATTGGGAAAAATTGTAAAAAGTCAGCTTATGTATTTTATACAACTCTACAGAAAAATGTCTGAAGTCTGTGAAATGGAGCGCACAACTACGATACAACTTCCCTAACATTTTGAAATTTCAAATTTGATACGAAATTTTCACACCCTCAGTGTTAAATTCACTGATAACTTTAGAAAATTAAAGGGAGCTAACTTTCCTGTAAATCTCTTTCAATGGCGAAAATTGTCAGATATGTTGAGTTTTTACTTCGAGTTAGTAAATGTTTTAGCTCGAAAACGTAACATCAGTTGAGCCTCGTTTGAAACAGATATGATATGGGTTTGGACAAGATGAGATTCTCGTTTTCGGGCGAACAAGACTTGATGAGCAAACTGCAGCGGCACTGATGATGGCGGGGTATTCGAATACTAAAGTGTTCAAAAAGGATTGTCAGAACACTCTCCAAAAAGATGTATCTACTTTAACAACCTATAATCCGGTTAATTTTAATAAATTTTAGATTGCTTTTATTCGTTTAACCCTTTACGCAACGCAGACGATTTAAAAATTTATTATTTTACATTCAAATGTTTCAACAAATTTCAACAAAACTATATCATGTGACCCTTCAGTGGAACGAGCTCGACGAGCTCGTTCCAAAGAGGGGTCACATGATATGGTTTTGTTGAAATTTCTTTTAAAATACAATTTATTTTTTCAGCTGCTGAATTTGCATATTACGCGGGCGGACGTGTCCGATTCGTTGGGTAAAGGGTCAAATACTCATCTATTCAACAGGTTGATTTACACAGCATTCTTTAAACAACTGGTCTCATTTTCTCATTATTGTGTTCACTCCTTATTTTTTATTCCTCATATGTCATCGACTCGTTTTTATTTCCTTCATGGAAGATACTGACCTTTTTTATATTACATACTTTCCATCGCCACGGCATAGCCTTAGCTGCTCCTGTGGTGCAAAGCACCAATAAATAAATAAATAAAATAATTCTGTTAATGGGAGAGATTCAAATATTTTCTGATGTTCAATCGTGGACAATCACACAACAGATGGGTTATAATGGTACATTTTGCGAAAACGGAAGGGAATCACTTTACCGTTACCATCAGCTGTGGAATAACAAGCTGGGTGAAACGAGATGATGGAAAAATTAACATATAACAACGCTTATTTTAGTTGGAATAACAAATTATGAATAAAATAATATCATAATTCACACATGTTGCGCCAGAAATGATATATAGCCGCTTGATAAATAAAGCTTAATCACAAATTGGATTTTATTATCAAACACGTGGCGGCAGGCGTGAGAGATAACAAAATCTCTTTCAACTGCGCTTCTTACTTTGGCTCATTGTAGTGGTTTATCCGTCCTCACAAGACTTCAGGCGGTTGACAAAAGCATTTGGGATATCATTCGAAAAATCCATCTTATCACATTTTTGTCACCTTCTAACAGCAAAGATAACTTGAACATGTTGTATAACGAAATGGCTCCCAATTAAAATTAACATAAAGCTATTAGCTAGCTTTGAATGCGACAAAAAATTGCAAAAAATAAAACATTACCATTGCAGGTTTTAAGTGGGAGTGGGTGTACGGGTACTTTTAAATTTCTTTTAAACAATGGGCCAATGGGGCCAATACTCTAAAACGTTTACGGTCGTATTTTGCAGAATTGTATTTCTATCTGCAGTAGTGTGAACCCGAAGATGCCAATTCTATAAAACTTTTACAATTTTATTTTTCAGAACTGTATTTTCTCTCCATGGAAACAACTAATCGAAATAAACTATTAGTATTTTCAAAGATGTGAATTGCCACATCTTTTGAAACGCTAATGATTCATTTCCGTAATTTATATTCACTTGTAATAAAACAATTCTGGAAAATACAATTGTAAAAGTTTTATAGTATCGATCCCCGCAAGAGGCACTATTCTCCATCCGATTGCGATTGGGTCTCGACACATATAAACACCAGTTAGTCGAGACTCCATAAATAAAATTTTGCGAAATCGAGACCGGATCACGAAAAAAAATAAGAAAATGGCAATTCAGGAGGCAATACTATAAAATCTTTAGAATTGTATTTTCTACCTATTAATATAATGTCACGTGACCCAGTGGCGCCATGTTTGGTTGTCATGGTAGCCCGCGTGATCGGCAATGTTGTGACGTCATTACTATAGTGATGTGTGGTGTTAGTGCGCATGCGCAGCGCGTGTTGTTATGGTGATACGTGCTTCCGTCGTCCATTTTGTATACTGGGGGCCGACATCTTGATTTCTATGGTAGCACGTGGTTTATATGTTACCCAAAGGCTTTCAATGGGACGAGGGTATGTTCGGAGGGTATGTTCCTTTGTATAAGAGTAATTTCCCGATTCGTGGGATTACCACAAACAACCCGACAATCCCTGGAAATCACCAAAATCCACCCCAAACTACCGAAATTGAGTTTATTTAGTACAGATTTCCCCCAGAATATTTTGTAGTAGAGCAGCACGGCTATAGGACCGAGGGGCCCCCGGGGTAAGTTCGATTGAACTAGAGTAGTTTTTCTGGTTCGGATTTCCCCCAGAATTCCTTTTAGGACCACCATACCATGGATTTTAATAGTAGTACGTAATGCTATAGGACCGAGATATCTCGTGGGGTATGTTCTATTTAATAGGGGTACTTTTTCTTCGAATCCCATTATTATGCCTATTACAGATGCTACTCTAACACTAAGTTCATCTAGTCGACACTATCTCTGGTTCCTTCGTCCAAGTCTTAGAATCGCCGGTGCTTGATTTCCCATAACCAGTATGCAGAGTTATCTCCCTTGTATATAATGAAAGCCTCTGTGATTCTTAAAGCCAAGAATCTATCGAGCAGTTACTGAAAGTCATTGCTCGAACGACTCGAATCACATCGAGAAAATGTGCTTTAGAGCAATTGCTCGTTCGAGTAACTCGCACATATGACTCTTAGCCTCATTTCGGTATTTGAGGATACTTATGACCAGGTAGTTTCCAAAAAAGGGATTCCATAAGTGGGATTCTGTAAGTGGGATTCCGTCTTACCTCGAGTGACTCGCACATACTGCTCGAACGACTCGAATCCCATCAAGCAAATGTGCTTTAGAGCAATTGTTCGATCGAGTGACTCGCACATACGACTCTTAGCCTCATTTCGATATTTGAGGATACCCATGGCCTGGTATTTTCCAAAAAGGGATTCTAAAAAAAAGGATTCCATAAGTGGGATTCCGTCTTACCTCGAGTGACTCGCACATACCGCTCGAACGACTCGAATCCCATCGAGCAAATGTGTTTTAGAGTAATTGCTCGATCGAGAGACTCGCACATACGACTCTTAGCCTCATTTCGGTATTTGAGGATACATATGGCCTGATTTTGTATTATTTGAGGATAACTTTCGAGGATACCTTTTATAGGATACTTATCTAAGGATACTATTACCTGTTTGGCCCAGCCTTATAGGCCACCCCTAGACATACCTATCCCAAATTCTCCTAATAAGCTATCGAGCAATTACTGAAAAGTCATTGCTCGAACGACTCGAATCCCATACAGCAAATGTTCTATAGAGCAACTGCAAATTCGAGTGACTCCACATACTGCTCGAACGACTCAAACCCCATCGAGCAAATGTGCTATAGAGCAATTGCTCGTTTGAGTGACTCCACATACGACTCTTCGATTCATTTCAGAAAAAAGGGATTCCATAGCCACAGACGTTTTTCAAAAAGGGATTCTCAAAAAGGGATTCCGTGAGTGGGATTCTTATCCGATTCCGTGACATGTGATTCCGTGATTTGACATTAACACTCGAGGGTATTCCTCTTCCCTATTGAAAGAATTTCGTTCAAAAGGTTTGGTTCAAAACTTTGTTCAGGTCAAACTAGTTCAAATTGTTGTGGTTCAAAACTTCATTCAGTTTAAAGGGTTTTACAGTTAATATTAAGTTATATTTAGGGGGTATAGTTCAAAAATAGAGATCAAAACTTTATCGAATTCAAAGGGTATTAATTATATTTTCCTTCATTAGGGTTATAGTTAAAATATAGAGTTCATTCAAAACTTTGTTCACTTTGTTCTGTTGACTTGGATCTTGGTTGTGTTCAATCAGATCAGTTCGATTTTCGTTCACTTTGCTATGTTCACTTCGATCGTGGTTGTGTTGGAGCTTCGTTCCCTACCACTTCATTGGGATCTGTTCAGCCTTAGTTGTGTTGGATCTGTTCATAATTCAGTTGTTTCCAACCAGTCAATTTTTTTCACTTTGTTATGTTCTGTTCACTTCGAACCTGGTTGTATTGGTTCTTCGTTCACTTCCTTCTGTACCTTTGTTGTTTTGCGGTGGCTGTTATGCTTTATCTGTTCAGGTTCTTGCAATAAATATTGGGTGTTATCAGTCCCTTTCCATACCCTCGAGTGTTAATGTCAAATCACGGAATCCCATGTCACGGAATCGGATAAGAATCCCACATACGGAATCCCTTTTTGAGAATCCCTTTTTGAAAAACGTCTGTGGCTATGGAATCCCTTTTTCTGAAATGAGTCGTATGTGGAGTCACTTTATCGAGCAATCGCTCTATAGCAAATTTGCTCGATAGGATTCGAGTCGTTCGAGAAATGACTTTTCAGTAATTGCACGATAGCGTATTAGGAGAATTTGGGATAGGTATGTCTTGGTCTTGAGGTGGCCTAGATGACTGGGCAAAACAGATAATAATATCCTCAGATAAGTACCCTATAAAAGGTATCCTCGAAAAGTATCCTCGAATAATACAATACCAGGCCATAGGTATCCTCAAATACCGAAATGAGGCTAAGAGTCGTATGTGAGAGTCAGTCGATCGAGCAATTGCTCTAAAGGTATCACAGAACTAAATATTTTCCCATAGGCGACCATTATAACGCTCAGGCGGAAAAAATATGATGGCATCACTTTAATTTTGGCATTCAAATATCTCTGTCAAGTATAGCCCTTTAGACAACTTTTTCTGATCTGAAAACAGGGGGTCATGCAACAAATAAGAGAGAAAAACTGGCACAAAGGGAAGCACCGGTCACGTGCACATATTTTTCAGGGAATTCCCTACAAAAACACACAAAAAGTAAATTGTATTTTTTAGGTCCAAAAGTCATCAAATCACCCTCTTTTTTAGCAGGAATATTCAACAATAATGCAAGATGTCAATAAAATGTTTCAAACGTTTATTGAAACAATGGATTTTCCCAAGGCTGTTTATTTTTAGAGATTGCATCATTTCCGAGTGCAACATTTTAAGGCGGTTCACTCTAATTTCAATATTTAGTTCCGCGATACCTCTAATCATCCCCAACCCCACCAAAGAGACATTTTACCACTTCCATGAGATAAATGAGTCATTTCTGCATTAGAATCCAACTTTTGGCTTTGGCTGAGTCAAAAACATGGACAATTTGCTCTTTTAAGGAAAAGTGTCCAAACTTTGTCAAGTGGGCTTGAAAACTGGTATTGCCCCCAAAAGATTTTTCTATCCTGTTACTTTACAAACTAACTGAGAAGGATGAGAATTTACAGTTTTCTTTAAAAAACTACCCTGATCCCAAAATAAACCTAAAATCTGCATCAGCACAAAATATTTTTAGAAAAAATCTGCCTCATTCAACCATACTGCAAGCAAAACAGTGTCCCAACCCCCATGGAACAATATGGATGTCAATTTTGTTTCCAAAATTGGGGATGCAGCTATATATTTCACCAATATGAAAGGACTCTACCAGTTTATCCTAACAACTTTTATTAATTGTCAAATTTTATTCTACCATTTGATGTAGTAAAATTTTGCCCTGAATAGGACCCCCCCCTGTGTGCCCCTTTTCATCAAAATCTATAATATAATTCATAATTTAATTGATATTGACCCAAAACAAACCTACTGTGATATGAACTTTCCCATCTGTAATAGTTTTTAAATCACAGTCTGGCTTCTGAAGACATTTCACATTGTATTTGATGAATATTTTGCAATTTCTGTAAAGGAAAAGCCTCAGTTTTCTCAGTAAAGGCACACAGAGTCATTGGTATGGCACTGACAAAACATAAAACAGTGTTTTTTTTCCAAAAGAATGACAAGTACCTGCTACTGTGATATCTCATAACACTGGTAAGATGCCTAAAACCATCAAATATTGATTCTATTGTGCTATGCTTATGCTGCAAGTTCCCATAAGTGCACTTTCAAAACCTTTGTTTTAATCCCCACAGACACCCATTCTGGCAAAAAGATTGAAATTGTTGAAAACATGTTTCCAAAGAGGATGAATCAGACATTTGCTTCAAGACTATAGTGGTATTTGATGTCTAATATACCTGTGTGTGTGTGTGAGGTGTGGGGGGGGGGGGGTGAAAGTTAGTCAGCTGCCAATTATTGAAAATGTAGATCCAGGCAAGTGAAAAGCAAAGGAACACCATGTCTGATGAAGAGACAGACACACAGACAGGTATGCTTGCAGGCACACATGTAGGGGGTCTACATGAGCGTACTGAATGACATACAATGAAAAATATAGTGGAAGAGCCAGGGCAAGGTTGTTAAATTGAAAAAATAACTCAGTGGACCATGAGTGCTGAAGCCTCAAAGTAAATCATAAGAAACTGAAAGTGTATGATACTAACTTCAGTCTCTAAAAACATGCTGTTTAGTCTTTCCAAATGTTTATCATCAGCACAAGGGTTAAATATATGTGGGAGGGAGGACTTGGTTCAGGGAAAGAGCAATATTTCACAACTGTCACTGTAAATGTATGCTGTATTAGGGGAACCATGACAGCACTAGTACTAGACAACTATATTGGTAGCTGTGCACAAATGCCATTCACTCACATTTGTAATTTTATTATGTTATTTTCCACTGTAGCCCCACCTCCTCCTCAAATTTGTTTTCCAGGATACTCTTTCAATGAAGGAATTGTTTTCCATCATTTTGAAGAGCATAATATAGAAGAGAAAAACTTCTAAATACTAGTGAATAAAAGGGCAGTGTAGGTTTTCTGTCTGTGTTTGAATGGTGATTTGGGAGGGGGTTGGAAGATTTGGAATCCTCCCTGCCCCTAGTAATATGAGGGGAAACCATGATTTAAATAAATATGTTAATAGGGTAAGATAGGTTGTTAGTTAGCAGCTGCCAGAGGTTATATTGTGCTCCTGGGGAATACATTTGCTCAAGATGTGAATTTGCTTGCATGAACAGCCTTAGTTTGGGAAATATATAGCTTTTATTGCTGACTGTGACAAAAATGTAACTTTTCAAAACAATAAAATGGTTTGTAAGGTGTGTGGTCCCCAAATAAATATTTAAATGTGAAATAATCCTCCAAAATAATAACTGAATCTGGTTTGGAAGCCAAAAAACATATTTCCTATAGGTATCACAGAACTAAATATTTTCCCATAGGCGACCATTATAACGTTCAGGCGGAAAAAAATATGATCGCATCACTTTAATTTTGGCATTCAAATATCTCTGTCAAGTATAGCCCTTTAGACAACTTTTTCTGATCTGAAAACAGGGGGTCATGCAACAAATAAGAGAGAAAAACTGACACAAAGGGAAGTACCGGTCACGTGCACATATTTTTCAGGGAATTCCCAACAAAAACACACAAAAAGTAAATTGTATTTTTTAGGTCCAAAAGTCATCAAATCACCCTCTTTTTTAGCAGGAATATTCAACAATAATGCAAGATGTCAATAAAATGTTTCAAACGTTTATTGAAACAATGGATTTCCCCAAGGCTGTTTATTTTTAGAGATTGCATGATTTCCGAGTGCACCATTTTAAGGCGGTTCACTCTAATTTCAATATTTCACTCGAGGTAAGATGGAATCCCACTTCTGGAATCCCTTTTTGGAATCCCTATAGAATCCCTTTTTGGCAAATACCAGGTCATAGGTATCCTCAGATACCGAAATGAAGCTAAGAGTCGTATGTGCTGGTCACTCGAACGAGCAATGGCTCTATTTCACATTTGCTCGATGGGATTCGAGTCGTTCGAGCAATGACTTTCAGTAACTGCTTGATAGATCCTTGGCTTTAAGAATCATAGAGGCTTTCCTTATACACAAGGGAGATAACTCTGCATACTGGTGATGGGAAATCAAGCACTGATGATTGTAAGACTTGGACGAGGGAACCAGAGAGAGTGTGGACTAGATGAACTTAGTGTTAGAGTGGCATCTGTAATAAACAAAATAATGGGAGTCTAGGAAAAGTACCCCTATTAAATAGAACATACCCCAGGAGATATCTCGGTCCTATAGCATTACGTACTACTATTGAATTTCATGGTATGGTGGTCCTAAAAGAATTCTGGGGGAAATCCGAACCAGAAAAACTACTCTAGTTCAATCGTACTTACCCCGACCCCTCCCCCCCCCCCCCCTCAGATCTATAGCACTACGTGCTGCTCTACTAAAAAATATTCTGGGGGAAATCATTACTAAATAAAGTCAATTTCGGTAGTTTGGGGTGAATTTTGGTGATTTGGAGGGATTGTCGGATTGTTTGGGGTAATTCTACGAATCGGTAAATTACTCTTATACAAAGGAACATACCCTCCGATATACTCTCGGCCTATTGTAAGCCTTTGGGTAACATAGCAACCACGTGCATCCATAGAGACCAAGATGTCGGCTTCCAGTATACAAAATGGGCGACGGAAACACGTATCACCATAACAACACGCGCTGCGTATACGCATTAACACCACGTGGCACTATGGCAATGACGTCACAACATGGTTGATCACGCGGGTTACCATGACAACCAAACATTGCGCCACTGGGTCACGCGACATGATGTCACTTCCGGGATCCTGCTGATGGGGTTCGTCTGGGTACATGATTAACTACTTATAACTGACTGAAATGAATCATAAGTATTTTAAAGATATGGCAATATGCCAGTTGGCAAATTGCCAGATCTTTGAAAATGCTAATGGTTCATTTTAACCCATTTAATGTCACACCTAGAAAATGCAATTCTGGAAACTACAATTGTAAAAGTTTTATAGTATTGGCCCCCTGATTCGATGTCCTCACATTTCTTTTTCCAACAGGTGAGATTCTACAGTGCTGTGACAACAAAAGTGGAAAGATAATTTCGACCGAATCGCGACTCAGTAGCGTTCCGATCGAAATTTCCTGTCGACTTTTCTTCGCCACTACTATCTCTGACTATAAATGATTCATTTCAGTCTTTTAGGGTCGTTTACATGGTGTCGGTTGCTCCCGGAGGTGGTGTAAAATTCTGATCCAGGTTCAACTTTTCCAAGATGAACGTTAATACTCCTGGAGGGGAGACGTTAATCCTGGAGTTGATTTCCAAAAAAAAAACCCTGCTTATTGGTTGGTGCTAACCCGTTAACTCGTGTAATGCGTTTTGAAGCATGTGAATGGAAATGTCATTGCTGCTGGAGTTGTATTTTCGTCGATCAATCTGCAAAGGCATTTGTACTGAAAAACGTGACATCTATCACGACGTTGAACATTTATTTTCCTAATAATCGCCCAATGGTAAGGATGTCCAACATTGGCAAGGCAACAGCCACCAAATCTTACGGGGACGGGGATCATGGACTGACAATGAAACAAACGCCCTATCAAATATATGAGAGGATAAAGATGTGGAAGCCCTACTTGAAAAACCAAAGCTGCGAAAAAGTGGTGTGTACTATGATATGGAATATAGTCTTGAAGAAATGGGTGTATGTCGGGCTGTAACCAAAGCGCGCATCAGGATCAAAACGCAAAAAGAATGGCAACATTCCTGTTTCATTTGTATAAAACAGAATGCATGTGACTGCAGATTTATTTGCACATGGAGTAAAATTTACACCCGGAAAATTATTTACTCTTGGAGCATAGGACGTCATGTAAACAACCCTTTAGGCTCATTGTTAGAAAATACAATTGGGGGTTTTTATTGTATTGATCCCATGAGAGCGACGCCTCCGTAATTCGTTATTTATTTTAACTGCAGTTTTGCAGGCTTCAAATGTATCAGAATACAATGCACCATATAGTTCCTTTTCTTTTGTGTCAGCCAATATTACGACATGATCCTATACAAGCGAAAAATCCAATAGGAAAACCCATATTGGACTGGGTCCGTTCATTTCAATCAAAGCAACATTGCATGGTAGCCAATTTTGGGTTTGTTTTGTTTTGCATATAAATATTGATAAAAATGATAATAAGTATATTTTTTGAAACTAGTATACATATTGTATAGGATGACAAAATGCAAATCAAGTTCAGATTTGGCCGTATTGGCATTCCAAGCGCTAGAGTCATTCCCTTTGAGTTAGCGAAAAATATTTTATGGTTTCCGAACAATAAGTTGAGTTTACCTTCATGTTTTTTTTAACTTAACAATTTTATTTTGTTTGCAGTGGAAAAATACAGTTTAATTTTGTACTGGTCGTTTTCACATTTTCTGTTCCAGAGTTAATTCCCTTGACTTAGTGAAAAATAGTATATTTTACAGTGTCCGGTCGATAACTGAAGTTTGACTATTGATTTTCTTTTTTTAAAAAATCGTTTGCAATTTGCCCCTGTCCCCGTATTCGTCCGTACGTCTCTTTCTGTGCCCATCTGTCCGTACGGCCGTTCGTACGGACTTTTTGTTTTCCGGGTGATAACTTGCGTACCGCATGCGTTCAGAATTTTAAACTTTCATATGTTGTATATAATGATAAAATGCAGGTCAAGTTAACGTTTGACCGTATTTGCTTTATCTATTCTAGAGTTATTCCCTTTGAATTTTAGCAAAACTATAAATGTTGTTTTGAGACACAAATTTTATCTACATAAAGGTTCATGATAATGCAGGGGCATTTGTGTCATATTTGGTGAGGTTGAATGGTGGGTGAATAGGAGGATGTGCGATCAGACGTATGGGGTATAATGTTACCCTATCTTGTGAAAAAAGGGCTTGTCGTTCATGTCTGTCACATTAGGTGACTTTGCATAATCTTCAACATGATGAAGGAGGCAATTATATGGCAGAAGCAGAAGGTGAAGGGTAAAATAACTATATTTATTAAGTTGTAATATAAAATGGTGGTTAGGTAGCAAATTTGATGTTTAACCTTTGTTTTTCTGTCAATTGTGATGCTAAATCTGAAACGAATTGCGCATATAGTCAATGGTAAAATGGTTCTCATATTTATTTATTTATTTATTTATTTATTTATTTATTTATTTATTTATTTATTTATTTGTTTAAAGGGGATTTAACGACACTTTCGATAGCTAGGGTCACCTCGTGTCGGACAGTTTTACGGGTGGAGGAAGCGGGAGTACCCGAAGAGAACCACCGAACAGCGTCAAGCAACTGTTACTCACCCCAACATACTAACTCCACACAAGCAGGGTTATCACTGGTTGAAGACAAGTGCACCGTCGACGTACGCCTTAGCACGCAGCGCCAAGGTGCCCCCACGTGGACAATCGAGATTAGGCGCCTTGTCCAAGGAGACAACGCAGATACCCCTGGCGGGGATCGAACCATGGACCTTTCGGTTTGAAGTCCAATGCCGTAACCACTGAGCTCATACTTCTAACTGGCAGAGAACTAAATTTTTCTTGGTTGCCAAATTTTGTTCACATGTCTCCGCCTTGTTACATTTATGGGAGAGTGCTATAGGCATATAGGCACTCTCCCAAAAATTATTACAAGACAAATCCACACAGATAAAATACATTCACTTCAAACAAAATGGGAACTACATCCATGGAATATGAAACCTTTAAGATGTTGTACCTGCACTAAAGAATGGAACCCAAATATGGGCTTCCAGCATTCAACCAGTTAACCCTTTACCCAACGTAACGGCCAAAACCGGCCAGCGCTATTCTCAAAAATCGCCAATTAATTTTCACAATATTTTCATTTTTTGTCTCAAAAACATAGGTTATGACCCCTCGTTGGAACGAGCTTGCCGAGCTCGTTCCAACGAGGGGTCATAACCTATGTTTTTGAGACAAAAAATGAAAAAAATTAGTTATTTAAGAATTTTTTTTGCAAGTGTCGTCTGCTTTTCATGTTAGGTAAAGGGTTAACATTGCGCCATGCACAGAGCTTTGCATGGTGAATTGATTGTGTCTCAGTTTATGCCAGACGCCATAATTGACCAATAACGCTTTGTGGGATTTCAATTATATGGAAGGAAACGGAAGCCATATAATTCCACACCATTTACAAAAAGTTAAAAGTCACTCAATGAGCATGAAGTCAATTAGACTTCTCTCGTACTGTCGTTAAACAACACTGCTCGCTCGTGAGAACACGTCAGGCGGGTAGCGTCACCTGTATTATCATTTAGCGTTAAACTTTCCTCAAGCCTCACAGCGCGGTATACACAGACTTCTTCAGAAATTAAAAGGGAAAAGCAACAAAAAGCTGACTGTTTATGAAAAGCTGGTGAAATGAAATTCGACGGGGAGGGTCAGTAATAATTTAATCATACAGCTCTGAAAAGCCACATGTTTAAGCAGTGTTCATACAGGTTATGGAATGGTATAGGAAGTCTTGGAAAACAGTATTTTCATTTTCCAGGTCCTGGAAAAGTATCAATAACTGGGGTGGGTTTTGGAAAGGTTATGGAAGACGAACAGATACGTTTAACATGGGCATTTCTCCTGTCTAATGTGACCATTCAAAAAATATTTGTACTCCCAATTTTTAGGGTTCAACAGAAATCGGTACTATACTCGTTGTTGTTTGGGGCTCCTAAATCATACATGCTTGGGTTTTTATAAATTTTTGCCCCACTTTGATAGAGTACATCTGGCGGCCTTGCAGTTGTTTCTAGGCAAATCTTGGCTGCCAGTAAAGGCAGACAAGACTTGCCTAAAACAATTGCCAAGGTACTTAGAATGTGTACTTGAAAGTTTACCTAAAGCCTCAATGTTCGACCCTCGGTTTCAAAGTTGGAATTATGCCCTAAAGGTACAAAGGTTGTTAATGGGGGAGTGTGTGTGTGTGTGTGTGGGGGGGGGGGGGGGGGGGTGAGAGGAAAAATAGAATTATATATTGAGTTACATTTAACCTTTGGAATTATGGAAATTTGAAATCTGTTTGAACACGGTTTAACCCTTTACCCAACGTAACGGCCAAAACCGGCCAGCGCTATTCTCAAAAATCGCCAATTAATTTTCATTATTTTTTCATTTTTTGTCTCAAAAACATAGGTTATGACCCCTCGTTGGAACGAGCTCAACGAGCTCGTTCCAACGAGGGGTCATAACCTATGTTTTTGAGACAAAAAATGAAAAAAATTAGTTATTCAAGAATTTTTTTGGCAAGTGTCGTCTGCTTTTCATGTTAGGTAAAGGGTTAAATTAGTACTGAACCTCCCTGAAATAAAAAAAATGTACTCGGCCATTTACTTCAGTCAGTATTCTATACGGAAATTTCAGTGAGGTGTAGCTGTCGAGTTATACGAGCCATTTACCAACCAGCTTGGTATGGATATTTTTGTCTCGTGGTAAATCAGTCGTTTGTGTGCTAGTCATGGGCTCCAACCTCGGTGTCATCGGTTCTCTTGATCAGTTGCATTTGGGGCCTCTTCCAGTTCCCAGTATCAGGTGGCATTGTGGATGTGTCAATAGCTCTGCGGGGGCGCGGTGGCTCAGTAGGTAGAGGCGCAGCCTATAAGCCGAGAGGTCCTCGGTTCGAATCTCACCTGCGGCAACCGCGTTGTGTCCCTGGGCAAGACATTTCATCTCCATTGCCCACGTGGGGTACTAAGGCGTTGTGTACTAAGGCGTACTGCACGTCGATGGTGCAACTGTCTCCAACCAATGCTTACTCTCCTTGTGTGGAGTTAGTACGTTGGGGAGCTGAACGTTTCTCGCCGTTGCTCACCGTTGCTCGGTGGTTCTCACTAGGTACTCCAGCTTCCTCCACCCGTAAAACTGTCGTGGTAATGATTAGCCATTGTTCAGAAATATGCGACATTAAACACTAATAAATAAATAAATAAATAAATAAATAAATATAGATTATTACTTTCCAAAGTGTGATTTACTGGGATTTCCGGGTTTGATTATAAACGATAACTTCACAAGTGAATTATGCAATCAACAATTGGATCATGTATCCGTGCGCGCAAACAAAGACGCTTTGCCGAGGGTGTAATGGGGACTTCATTGCTTTTTTTGTTTTGCTTTTTTTAACCCTATACCTAACATGAAAAGCAGACGAAACCTGCACACAAAAAAATCTTGAATAACTATTATTTTCATTTTTTGTCTCAAAAACATAGGTTATGACCCCTCATTGGAACGAGCTCGTTCCAATGAGGGGGTCATAACCTATGTTTTAGAGACAAAAAATTATGAAAATTAATTGGCGATTTTTGAGAATAGCGCTAGCCTTTTTCGGCCATTACGTTAGGTAAAGGGTTAAATAATATAATTATCGTTAATAATGAAAAGTAATAAACAGAGTAATCGCTTGACTAGACTGGTTCCGTGAAATAATTCATGAAAGGTGAGGGACGTACGTAACCAGTCCAGTTAAGGGACTACTCTCTATCTATTTCACACCATCGAACCACCAGTGCAAGCAAATGGATTTATCACATGTTTCTGAAAGGTTGAGTAATTTATTCATAACGCGACCGACGGTATCCCGCGTGGAGCAGTGCATGAACCAGATATTCAACGTTCATTCATTAATATTAGAATCGAGTAGGACGGTGTTCTGAGGCCAACACTATAAAACTTTTACAATTGTATTTCCTAGAATTGTATTTTCTAGTTATGACTTTAAATGGGTTGAAAAGAACTATTAGCATTTTCAAAGATGTGGCAATATCTTTTAAAATCGTAATGATTCATTTTAATTAGTTATATTGAAAGGTAGAAAATACAATACTAGAAAATACAATTGTAAAAGTTTTATAGTATTGGCTCCTGGTGCGTTGACATTCAAATTATTTGAAGCTATCGCTTTGAATGCATCACCACCAAAAACAAATTTGACATTTCTGTTCTTAATATTCTAGTGGTGACAACTCGCCTCGCAGTTATCTTAGCAATTGGGATAGATTCAAGCGAGAAATGGCCAGGAGCCAATACTGTAAAACTTTTACAATTGTTTTTTCTAGAATTGTAATTTCTACCTATTAATATAACTGACTAAAATGAATCATTAGCATTTTAAAAGATACGGCAATTTGCCAACTGTCAAATTGCCACATGCTTGAAAATGCTAATGGTTCATTTCAACCCATTTAACGCCATAACTAGAAAATATAATTCTAGAAAATACAATTGTAAAAGTTTTATAGTATTTGGCCCCTGGTTTCTCCAAGGTTGACGAAGAAAAAAACATATCTCGTCCTCGAACGGAACAATGCGCGACATGCAATGCTATAGCATTGCAGAGGGTGCATTATTCTTCTCAAGGGGCGAAATTTGTACAAACTGGACTTAAAGCGATCTCCGTATCGCTTCACACGACATTTTAAGGAATTTTCCCACTAAATTTGTGTTATCTGGTTGGCTGATACGGACAATCTCTCTCCCCAGAAAACTGAAAAATAAGTTGTCATCTTCAAATGGTCGCCGGGCCCTACTAGACCCATGTGTATTTTATATCTTTTATAGATGTGAAGAATGAGGAAATATGTCTGTCAGTAAGCACTGCTTAATGAATATCATCCTTCCCCACATCAAAGCTAGTATCTATAATAGGGGCATTTCGATTTGACCTATCAGTGTGGGTGTGGGGGGGGGGGGGGGGCACTTTCAAAACACTCTGGATAGAATAGCTCAACCAGCTCGTTCTAATTGGGCGTGGTAAAAACCTGTGCTTTTAAAACAGAAAATTAAAAAAAAATTCTTTGGTGATTTTTATGAATAGGTTTGTCGAGTTTCGCCGTTACGTTAGGTTTATAACTATGACAAAAGCAAAATGCACCAAGAAATATCAGTGCAAGAGTTCACAAACCAGTGTCGGGGGTTTTCGTGGATGATGGTTATAGAAATTGCAAAATCGCACCTAAGCTGTGACTGATGGTAAAAATGAAACAAATTCCAAGTCCATAAAGGGCAATAACTCTGACAAAAATAATCCGAATAACGTATGCACTAAACATGACGAAGATATATTTGCATACTAAATATGATGACATTTTCTACCAAGTATTTTAAAAATTATCGAGTTTGATGGTATAAATGAAACGACACTTGCAAAAACTGTCTTGAATATCTCAATGAGATCCTTCCAGTGGGTAGGGCAGGGGTCATAGACTGTTTCAGACAAAAAATGAAGAACAGGCAATAACATTTGTTTGGCGATTTTTGTGAATAAAGCCAGCAGATATTTGTCGTGACGTTAGTTAAAGGGTTCAATACCAAACAAATGATGTCATAAAGCTATAACAAAACGCCCCAAGACACATCGGTGCAAAAGTACAAAACCTGTGTCGGGTGTTTTCGGGTATGAGTGGAATAAAAATTGCTAGATTACACCTATGTTGCGACGGATGGTAAAAAAGATTAAACAAATTCGAACTCTATAAAGGGCAATAACTCCGAGAAAAATATTTCGAATAACACATGCATTGGACACGGAAATGGACACCAATAAGATACACTTGCATACCAAATATAATGTTATTCCATCATGTATTTTAAAAACTCGTTTCTCACAGACCGACCGACAGACAGTCGGTCGGTCTGTGAGAAACGAGTTTTTAAAATACATGATGTCCTTACTAAAATGGCATTGTTTAGGAAAGGTGGAGGGCGAGTTCCATTCAATCCCGCCCTGGCCCTACCACTAAAGCATTCTACTCTGTTATGGGGTACAGGGCACACTGTTGTAAAAGGCTCTCTCAACTCATTTCAACAGGGTTTCGCAAAAATCGCATCTCAAATCAAAGTACAATAACTGGTATAATACAGTTCAAAGGTATCAATTTGTTATGACTACCAAGCAATATCTTTTCAGTAATGTGACTTGTCATACGTCAAAACTAATTATTGTTTTATATGTACCTACCTGTATATCGTGTTTTGAGTTCAACAAGGCACCATCTGCAATGCTGAGAGCATTGCAGATTGCGACTTGTTGCACTCAATGGACGATATTATACGATTCATGGAAATATTAGCGAATGATCGTCATTGACGCTCGTCCCAACTCGGGTGATTTCGTTCCTCCATCATTACCTCGTCTGTCATTCGGTTCCCCTGGCTTTATTCCGATTCACGTGATAAGTAATGGGTGGGTGAAGGGGTGATGTGACTCGTTGATAACCGGAAAATGCACGACAAGCAAGTAAACCGTCCTCTTTATTTTCACAATCGTATGGAGTTTCTATTTTATTCTTTGTTTCAAACAAGTCCCAAAAAACACTTTTCCCCGTTTTGGCATACTTGTTTAGGGCTGTTTTTATTTTTAAGAAGCGTATTTACATTTCAAACTGTGTGGTCAGTGTTTTCCGGCGAACATCTGGGCATATCACTCATTTCACCCACCCGACGTCTTACAACAAGAATCGATCGGAATGGGCCGAGGTAAACCGATGGGTCATAGATTGGTGAAGCACATACTACGTATAGAATGTAACGATTTTAACTGTCTCAAAAAAGTTTTCCCCACAGGGATAATAAAAAACAGCAACTGTTCGGTCAACAAATAATGCGCCCCCGCCCCAACGTCAGAAGAACCTTGCTTGTATTGTTTCAACAATTTTCGAATTGTGATAACATTGGCCGATGGTGTAAAGTAATGTTCCTGAGAATTTTCAACTCAAATATCAAGACAGGGTGGGTGGTCCAACTGAGGGAGCTAATAGAGAAATACTCATTGGAGATCTCGGACCTAGACGCTGGGACAAACCAGGGTAAAAAAAATCCTCAGAGAAAGGGTCATGGAGGATGGTAACCGTAATTGGCCAGAGGGGGGGGGGGGGGTCAAATCAAAGAGGTCTTTAGGTGGCCTGCGCGATAAAGAGAAGCCTGGTTTTGAAGAGTACCTTGAAGGCACCTTTGGAGGGTCACTGTTGTTCAAGCTGAGTTCGCGGTCCCTGGAGCTGAGGGGGGAAATTGGGAAAAACAGTGAAAAGGAGTGCCAGATGTGTAATTTTGGCGTGGTGGAGGCCCTGGAACACATTCTTCTAGAATGCCCAAAATACCAGTCTGAAAGAATAAGATTCACTGGGAGAATAATGGGGAAGTGGGATGGGAGAATGAAGGACATGTGGTTAGTGAGAGACTCAAAGGAGAGGGTTAATATGCTAATCGAAGAGATTGGGAAGAATGGAGCAAGGGATGTCATCAAGCAGTTCGTCTCCGAGTGTTGGGAGGAGAGAAGAAGCGTGGGAATAGGGAGGCAGTTGGGTGTACAGAGGTAACCAATGCCCTCTCAACTGAGAACCGCGACAAATCAGCGGCCGGACAAAGTGTTATTATTATTATTATTGGTAGAATCACTGAAGTGCTTACAATATGCTGTATGTAACATTCTCTAACCACTCGACATTCTCAGATCATTTCCAATGGCACTGGCGAAGCTGGTTGTCCGCTATATTCAAATAGTTCCTAGACACCAGAATTAACATGTCGTGTTCAATTTGGACTAAAACTTTTCATCCCATTTGGGGAACGTAACACGCTTCAAACATAAGATCCTCGGATCACATGAAATCTGGAACAAACCTTCATGTTTAACTCATGTTAGGGCAATTATTGTATACAAATCGTCGCCGATGCAAAACAGTGTCGAAACATTGTTGGTAGCCGGAAAACTCCACTGTGTTTTAACGGGTTAAATGGTTGTTCTGTTGTCCTAGAGGCCAGCCTCTCGGTGACTGAATACCTAAACGCTGTAGTGTCCTGAGCTGTGCTGCCTCCTGAAATTGGGGAATGAGGGAACGGACAGCGCCGAACGTTGGCCATAGCTGCGCGCTGAGCGCCCGTTCCGAATGGGCGCTCAACGTGCAGCGATGGCCGATACAGGACACGTTGTCGGGGACAGCCCCAGAGGGGTGTCCCCCTGTACTATTATGGATCCGGAGGTCTACCCCAGATAATTTTTGAAACTAAGTAGCCAAAATTCTTCAAAAGAAGTGGACATCGGTATCTGTTCGAGGCTACGCGAGTTACACACATTCAGCTAAAATGGGTTTGGTGTGGCTAGCTAGACTACTTAGTGTTCACTGTTATGGATATTCGCGAAGCACAAGCAACTTCAGTTCTTTAAATTGTAGGGGACCGGCGTTCTCACTCAGACAAAAAGGTGGGAACGACGTTCTACTGGTCCTGAGTGTTAAGACATCTCAGCTGCGATGTAAATCTTCTTCATTATCATGTTGAACATCTTTGATGAATAAAATACGATGTGGTTTGTTTACGCTCTGATCAACACAACATTGTCAACTAAGCGGCTGTCTAATTAGAAAAGGATAACTGGTACAAACTTATCTTAATCAAGAGAATCGGATGAATTCTTCACATATAAAACTGTTGCTTTGTGTATTCGTCCATTAAAAATTCCAGCCGCCAAAGTCCGCAAAATCAATTAATAAAAGTTTCATATTTCACGTGTTAATATGATGTGGTTACTTTATACCCCTTTTATGTCGTTTAAATGTTTCGGTGAGTATTGTCAGCAACAATGACTGGCAAATTATTTAACATTCTTATACGCTTCCCAGACGGTTTACATTTGAACACTCCTCCTGCCAAATTTCTTGCGGTATTCTTAATTTCAAACTCAAAAAATAAAAAGAAAATGCACAAGAGACTAAATACGAAGGTCTTAACTCGTAATCCTTTATTCGATGTTCAGAAATATTTGTTTGGAGACAGTGTGAGAAGATCTGTTAATCCCACTGCGAGCAATACATGAGAAGTACATTTAGGCCCTATGGCCTTCTTTACAGACAACTATGAAAGTAAATTATATTTTTAAGCAGTTTTCAACACTTGAAGTTTATTTTGATGCACAAAGTAAAATTGATTTTAAGGCCGGTATTAATACAGAATGCATCTAAATTATTTATGGTCCCAGAGCCCCAGATAAAGTTTTGGCATTAAAGAGTATTTACACCTGGACATGTTCTTGCAACGTCTGGTTTTTTCGTTGAAACCCTTTGCAGAATATATTTTAGCTTCCAAAGGGGAGTTTACTCGACGTAGTGTCAGATTTGATGTATCGAAGCAAATGCTCGACACAGTTTAAAAAGTCGAAAGAGGATATTTAACCCTCTTCTCCACGATATCGAAATATCAAAATTGAGATCTGTCAAATACGATTTAATCGATTAAATTCCAAGTTGCATTATGGGAAAAATCCAAAGATTGAAAGTTTTGACATCAGTGTGTAGAGGGTTAATAACGTATTTTGATCGATTGTGTCCAGAATCGATCAAAAAATATAATCAAACATAATTTGTTCGTCTTTTCCTCTTGTGCCTGGAACTCGTGATGACAAAGAAATGCGTGCGTTCGTTTTTTTGAATCAATAGTTTAACACAGTTTATGATATTTTTTTCCAAATTTGAAGTTTGTTGTTCACTTTAAAATTATTTCAAGTGCGTTTGCATCATCCTAATGTATAATTCTGACATTCTGAAATACTGTCCAGTAAAACGTTAACATTTACCACCGTAATTGCCATATCCGAACAGCGTTATTCACAAAATCGACGTTCAAATTTATTATTATTTTTTTCAAATTTCGCCTGTAAAATATAGCTTTTGTCCCATCATTGGAACGAGCTCGACGAGCTCGTTCCAATGATGGATCAAAAGCTATGCTTGAAGGCCCAAAAACTGGGAGCGCCGGTTCAGTGGTTATGACAATGAACTTCAAACCGAGAGGTCCCCGCCAAGGGTAACTGCGTTGTGTCATTGGGCAAGGCACTTAATCCTGATTTCCCA
This sequence comes from Pictodentalium vernedei, assembly GCA_031216915.1. Lineage (NCBI taxonomy): Eukaryota > Metazoa > Mollusca > Scaphopoda > Dentaliida > Dentaliidae > Pictodentalium > Pictodentalium vernedei. The sequence goes on along the minus strand of CM062292.1, from coordinate 392,469,845 downwards.
CGTTGATGAACGGTGGCGATGTGTACTAAGGCGTACGGTACGTAGATGGTGCACCTGTCTTCAACTAATGCTAACCCTGCTTGTGTGGAGTTAGAATGTTGGGGAGTCTGACAGTTGCTCACCGTTGCTCAGTGGTTCTCTCCGGCTTCCTTCACCCGTAAAACTGTCTGAAACGAGGTGACCCTGGCTATCGAAAGTGTCGTTAAACTCCAATAAATAAACTAAAACTATTTTTTAGTCTTACGAGAAGTTTAGCTTTTGAAAGTCCGGCAACTCGTGTTAGGTGAGGAGTTAACATGAGGTATATGGTTTCTTCAAGCATTTTGTTGTTTTTTTCCACTTAAAGTGTCTGTCATCGACAATGGAAGCATGCTGTAAATGATACCAATAATTAATAGGCAAGGTGTAATGGAAATTAAAAAATATATGATCAGATAGAAACGTATCTCGATCAGCTTCGATGTACGAATTGCATTCAAATAAACATTTGAATGCGGTATTCGGGGAAAATGGTTAGAAGTTCCCGAAACAGTATACCATTACAAATTAGAGAGTCGTAAATAGATAATTACCGAGAACAGCTGTCATAAGTATTTGATCATTGTAAATAATTATCTATTAGCAATAAAGTCAGTTGTATCTTTTCAACTGGAACACAGCTTCTATGCCGAACTAAATGTTTTTGTTATTGAATTTCTACGACAAAGACAAGGGCGTATATGACGTGGGTGTAGGTGTGTGTCATTCTCCGCCAGTTGGAAGATTTTCGTCCGGATTGGGGTGAAGACATCGATTTGCGCTTTCTATTAATCATGTACTTTCTTGCGACATTATAGATTTGATACTTGAACTATATTTAACCCTTTACCTAACATGAAAAGTAGACGACACTTACAAAAAAAATTCTTGAACAATTAATTGTTTGTCTCAAAAACAGGTTATGACCCCTCATTGGAACGAGCTCGACGAGCTCGTTCCAATGAGGGGCCATAATCTATGTTTTTGAGGCAAAAAATGAAAAAATAATGAAAATTAACTGACGATTTTTGAGAACAGCGCTGGTCAGTTTTGACCGTTACGTTGGGTAAAGGGTTAATGAATTACCGGTACTAAATATTTTCCAATAGACGGCCATTATAACTAACGTTCGTATGAAAAAAATATATGATCGCATTATTTTAATTTTGGGCATGAAATATCTTTGTTAGGTATAGCCCCTCAGACAACCTTTTCTGTCCTCAAAACTGGGGATCCTGCAATATAACAAATAAGAGAAGAAATTAACAGGAAGGAAACTACCAGTCATGGGCACATAATTCTCATCAAAAACAAACCAATAGTCAGTTGTATTTTTTAGGCCCTAAAATTCATTAAATCCCCCCTTTCTTCTCTGTAATATTCGGCAATGATGCAAGATTTCAGTACAGCGCTTCAAAGGTTTTTAAAACAATATTTTTTTCTCAAGGCTACTAAGTTTGGATTGCATCATTTCCGAGTGCAACTTTTTTTCAAGGCGGGTAATTCTAATTCAAATATTTAGTGCTGCCGTATCTATATGTCACACACACACAGTGAGGCACAGAAATTAAGATGCGGTACCTAACTGGGATTATTCTTTTTCAAGGCGGTTAATTTATAATTCAAATATTTAGTGCTGTCGTACCTGTATGTCACGCACACAGTCACAGAAATGGAAATACGGTACCTAACTGGGGTTGTTCGACGCCCAGAGTGATCAATAATGGATACGATATATTCTAAGTAAATAAGACAAACACATGCATTTATGCACAAAAAATTTCCAATAACTGAATTTCGAACTATAATCCCAACTGACAAATATGTTACAGCATTAACCGTTTACCCAACGAATCGGACGCATCTGTCCGCGTGATATGCAAATTCAGAAGTTGAGAACAATTATTTTTCAAAAAATGTCAACAAAACCATATCATTTGACACCTTATTGGAACGAGCTCGTTGAGCCGGTTCCAATGAGAGGTCACGTGATATGGTTTTGTTGAATGTTTTGAAAAATTTGAAAAAAATAATATTTAGAATAATAAATTTGAATGCCTTCCACGAAGTGTGGAAATTTTTTCTATTTTAGTTTTTGAAATTGAACTGTTTTTTTAGCAAGTATGTCATAGCCCTCCAGTTGCTTACAAGGCCGCTGGAACGTAAAAAAAAACATATCACATGGTTGCCTTTACATTAACAATATTAATAACAGTAACAAAAATGAACACTAAACGATGTTGAGAACAATGTTATTTACGATAACATATGTACAAGTTATGGTTTAGACATCAATTTCCCGAGGTGAGCAGTTAATAGTCAAATACAGAAGTAAAGATCACAGTGACTCGATATTGATGCACATGAACTCGTCCTCATGTTGCATAAATGCTAGACTGTCTTGTGTCGATTGGTGACCCTTAGTCTAAAAGCATTGAGGTAACTGATACAGAATAGGGGAAGCAACAGCTGTTGCTGGGGGTGCCATCCTTCGCCCCACCATTTTCATAATGTGTGCCTAATTGCTTTAACCCTTTACCTAACCTGAAAAACAGACGACACTTGCAAAAATAATTCTCGAATAACTAATTTTTTTCATTTTTTGTCTCAAAAACATAGGTTATGACCCCTCGTTGGAACGAGCTCGACGAGCTCGTTCCAACGAGGGGTTATAACCTATGTTTTTGAGACAAAAAATGAAAAAAATAATGAAAATTAATTGGCGATTTTTTAGAATAGCGCTGGCCGGTTTTGACCGTTACGTTAGGTAAAGGGTTAACAGTAACTGAAACAGCAAATCACGTGTTATGACCCCTCGTTGGAACGAGCTCGACGAGCTCGTTCCAACGAGGGGTTATAACCTATGTTTTTGAGACAAAAAATGAAAAAAATAATGAAAATTAATTGGCGATTTTTTAGAATAGCGCTGGCCGGTTTTGACCGTTACGTTAGGTAAAGGGTTAACAGTAACTGAAACAGCAAATCACGTTGAATTTCTTTTGCTCCTTGGTCAGAAAGTGGCCGAAGCAACTGTCGGTACAAATGTCAAAACAACAAAAGTTACTGCTATTGTTCTCATCTCTTGTTCCAATAGTTTCTTTATCATAACAGCAGCAACACCAAGAGCAGCAAACACTGCCGATTGCGCTATGGTGCAAGAACAATCAGTACTTCTTTCAACACTCCGACAAAAGTTTATCCATATGAAATGAAATGAAACTTTATTTTTCAGCATAATCATATACAGTTTATATAAATAGAAAATAACAATAAAAAAGGTTACACGAGATGGAAATGGCATAGACATGGAGGCTGTCTTCCTGCCATTCCCAGACATGATTTATCTTGTCTTGACATCAAAGTCGTTTAATTCTTTGTCCTCCCTGATTCACAATAGGTGAACCCTTAGAGAGGCTTTTTGTGAAGCTTTCCCCATGTTCGGAGTTAATCAGAAAAAAACAAATGGTGATTTGAAAAATCTTAAGTTTGGGATTAATTGTAGAAATAGCGATAGTTGGGAGGATGAGATCACTTTATGCTGGGTCAAAATCCGGACAGAATGGATTGGTGGAAGTAATGTCAGAAGAATATCCATTCAAGAATGAATTGATTATTGTCTTTTTAAACAGAGGCCTGCTATATATCCTTACTTCGAGATTTAAATCATTTCAAATTTTCGGGAAAGAATGAATCGGGAGGTAAGCAGACAAGCGAGTTCTTGGTTTGAGAGAGCGTATATTCCCCGTTAGCCTTGTTTCCATTTCAGAAGGGATAATGTATATTTCTAAGGTATTGTCAAACGACATAGGAAGTTTACTGTGGTACCAGTCATGCATAAAAAGGTGCACATGTAGCGTATACAAATCTTCAAACTTCAGTATTCCACAGTTTTTAAATAAAGGTTCGGCGTGCGAGGTATATTTTCGATTTGTTACGATACGGATAGCCTTTTTTGAAGTGTTGTGATTCCCCTCGTTGAGGGCACATGGCCCCAGACAAGTATACCATACAGCATATGGCTATGTATCAGTGAGTGATACAATATCTTCTGGGCTTTCAAAGGAAGGGTTCTTTTTTCCCTATTAAGGGCAAATATTGCCCTGGCCATCTTTAGGCAAACTGCAGACTTTGTTGTTTGAACTTTAAATTTTCGTCTTGGTTGTCCCTTAGGAATTTGACAGAGTTTTCCCCAAGTCTGTTAGTAACAAATGGAAAGTCCATATAAGCTACGATACCAACTTGTTTTTGGTAGCATCGTAACTGGGTGTCTAGAGCATTGCATTTCAAATCGTAAGGTCGACAGTTCGATTATGACCAGTGGTAACTGTGTTGTGTCCTTGGATAAGACACATCGAATTGCCCACTGTGCTGTGTCCTAAGGTGTACTGCTCGTCCATGGTACTTTTGCATTCAAGCTGCTAGCTTGTGTAGAATCGGTACGTTGGGGAGACTGGCAGTTGTTTGCCGCTGCTCATGGTTCTCCCAGGGTACTCCGGCTCCCAACCTGTAAAACTGTATAACACAATGTTGTCCTGGCTGTTGATAATGTCGCTAACACTTACGCTGCCGAAAGTGACTATTGTCACCTATTTTACATTCTGATATGCACAGATCAAACCTACCATCTGATTAATTGTTGGAAAGGGCTCAGAGATGATATACAGTTTCAAGTATGTCATAAATTTTATTAAACTTCCTCGCATACAGGCGTACATAGAGGGCCTCCATATATGGCTAAAGTGGGCGTGGCAATAAAAGGGTTAAACCCCAGTAAAACAAAACAATAACAAGCTTTCAAATACGTAAAATTGATAACACAATACTGTTCCAGGCCACGCCTACATTCCACGGTGCACCACAGATCCAAGTTTTGTCATGGTATGCCAAGAGTTGTTAAGGGTGTGGTTCAGAGAAACGTCAATACTAAAATCATACTACAGCAGGAATAAATGTTATTAAAAAAGAACACAGCGAGGGTGCAATACGGTGAACTTGAATCAATGACCCGAGGTGGAGTTTTTGCCGTATTTTTTCACGACCGCCGAAGGGTCGATCTCGAACAACGGAAACTGCGTTGTGTCCTTGGGTAAGGCACTTCGTTCATATTGCCCCACGCGGGGCACGGTGACGTTGTATATTAGGCGTCCTGCACATCGATGGTGTGCTTGTCCCCAACCAATGTTAACCCTGCTTGTGCGGAGTTGGTACCTCGGGTAGTCTGCTCGGTGGTTCTCTCTGGCTTCATCCACCCGTAAAACTATCAGACACCGCTGTCGGTAGTGTCGTTAAACTCCAATGAATAATTAAATAAATAAAACCACCTCCATCGTAGGATGTGTTGCCGCACACACAAATGATTCCCATTGTCTGTGTATCGGGTATTGTTTCCTTGGGTGGTAATTCTTTCTTTTGTTCCTAGGTGGTTAGGAAATGGGATGGCAAGTAAAAAAAACACTTAAGGGTCCATCCGCAGGGGCGTCCGTCTGCCCAGCCTGACATTCAGTACCTTAAGCGAAAGGAGGTGTGGCTTAACTCAAAAGATTCCCATTAGTGGAGCGGATTAGTGCGATTTTTTATAAAAATAGTTCACTTGATGATACAAGCATGACATTTTCACCATGTGTTCTTTAGAAAGAGTAGAAAAACCTGAGATAGTTGGCCACTGAAAATTAGGCCATTTTCAAGATGGCCAACATTTCTAAAAATATATGGGCGGCCATAATGTTTTTGTCAATGAAGTTTTGTCAGGGCTTTATAGTCTGGCCGTGGTGACTTGATATCAGGCTCTACTTGAAGGAAATTTGCAACAAATAGGACAGCCGCATTGACAGGCGCAGATATTGCTACTTCCGGAACGGCTGACTCTTTTTTGTCAGCTTCAAATGTGATGAAAACTAGGCACGCACATCAGGTTACAGCTGCTGCTCTGTTCAGTCTCATGAAAACTGCTTTTAATAAGAGTGAAGGTCCATTTCTTGACAAAGCAGAGGAGTTCAAAGTTTTTATGCAGTGGTGTGGTGATCAAGAAAAGATCCCACAGTTTCAGTTCTGGTCCACAATTCTAAAACTAGAGTTGTTGATACTTTGTTTTGTCCGCTCATGTCGTGAAAGTGATTTCCTACTATACAAAGAATCACTAGCTGAACTTATTCCCTACTTCTTTGCCCTGGACCATATAAATTATGCCCGGTGGCTCCCAGTTCACCCTCGTGATATGGTCGGGCTTGAGACTTTACATGCTGATATATATACAGAATTTTGCAAGGGTCATTTTGCTGTCCACAAAACTGAACGAGTGTTCTCTGGTATCGCAATCGATCAAGCTCACGAACAAAATAATGCCATAGTTAAGGGTGACGGTGGAGCTATTGGGTCAACAGAAGACCCAGCAGCACTGAGGCGATGGATGATAGCGGGGCCGGAAATAAGCAGGGTTATCGATGAATTTGCAGATGCAGCTGGCAAATCAGAGTTGAAACGAAACAGAAGACACCATGACGATACCCCTGCTGCTCAGAAGGACTTTCAGGATAAAGTCTGTAGACTAATTTCAACAATATCTGAGTACGGCAGTCCATTTGAAGAATATTCACAAGACCTTTATTCCCTCGATGTCAAAGAAGTTTCGGAAAAAAAGGTAAACGAGTCGATGGCTCAGCTTTTACCTGTTGGCAGAAAACAGTATGATAAATTCCTGAAAAAATCGACAACTAATGGACAAGAAAGTTTTCATGAACCCTTGGAAAAAAATAAGCTTTCCCTTTTCAGCAAAAAAATCAAGCTTCATACTATGGTGGGGAATCTGAAAATAGAGAGTTTGAAAATGACTGTCAACTTTATTCACGACTTTTTATATCGTGCCAAAATCAACAGTGTGACCTTCAAAACTTTTTTCAACATGAAAACCAACAGTACCCACCATCATTATCACACAATGGTATGCTCAACTCTGGAGTAAAATCACAGCTGATGGACATTTTAGAGACAGGGATAGCTGCTCGTGTAGAAGAGCCTCATACTGAAGTTATGATTATAGATGGTGCGGCTATGGTCAATGCAAAACCACCTGGAACTGCTAAAGCATTTGATGACTATGCTGCTGGGGTTATTATACCATACATTGTAAGATGTGCACAAAAATGTACAAGACTAGATGTTGTTTTTGATGTATACCTCGAAAGTAGCCTCAAAGCAGGAACTCAACAGAAAAGGGGAGCTGTGTTTCGAAGAAAAGTGGTCGGTAAGAGTAACGTACCAAAGTCGTGGAGCAATTTCCTGAAGTGTGATGAAAACAAAACTGAACTGTTTGGATTTTGGCAGATAGAATTGTAAATGCTCAGACAAACAGCCTTATAGTTGTCACTAACGGGGATGATGTTGCCTGTAATAAGGAACTGAACACAGATATGCTGTCACCCTGTAACCATGAAGAAGCAGACACTCGTATGTTTGTTCATGCCAAACATGCGACTGTTGTTACAGGTTTTAATAGCATGACTGTTGTTACTTCCGACACAGATGTTGCTGTTATAGCCATCTCCGTGTTTACTGACCTTCAGATTAACTCATTGTGGTTAGCTTCTGGGAAGGGACAACACTTCCGCTGGCTCCCAGTACACGACATTACCAAATAAATTGGACCTCGGTCAAGTGCTTTACCTTTCTTTCATGCTTTTACAAGGTGTGATACAGTGTCTGCCTTTGTGGGGAAAAGGAAAGAAATCTGCTTGGCGGGCATGGAATGTGTATGAGGCTGTAACAGAGGTTTCCTGTCGACTCAGTCCACCACAGAATGAAGTTACAGAGGCAGACATGGATATCTTGAAACATTTTGTTGTTGTCATGTACGACCGTTCAAGCACAACATGCAGAGTAGACGAATGTCGCCTTGATTTGTTCGCTCGAAAGCAACGTCCATACAATGGCATACCACCAACTAGGGCCTCCCTATATGAGCATGTTAAAAGGGCAGTTTTCCAGGCGGGTCTTGTTTGGGGCCAGGCTTCTTCTCCAGTGCAACAGTTACCAGATCCTATCAGCTGGGGTTGGTTTAAACACAACAATTTGTGGGAGCCACACTGGACTACACTCTCTGCTACAGCAGAGTGCTGTCAAGAACTACAGAAGTGCTGCTGCAAGCGTTCAACATGTACTGGAAATTGCAAATGCTACCGCACAGGATTGTCATGCACTGCACTTTGCTCCTGTAACTGCCAAGAAAGCAGTTAGTATCAACAAATACACCTGTGATATATATCTAAATGCATGAGATACAAAACATTGGCATTGATATTGCAGATCATGAGGTTTATTTTGCAAATACGTGTACGTTTAAAAAAGAAACAAATCCCTTGAAACTGCACATTTGAGCATACAGAGTTATTTCCCTTGCCATATATTTCCACAGCCTTTTAAACCACAATTGTCGTTGCTATTCATTATTTCAATTCATATTCAGTCTTGGTTTGCACAAAGGAATGATATAACAGCAGAAAAATTGCTTTAATGCTATATGTTTCACTCATATATGCTGCACTCACATCACCAATAGTGCAGATTTTTTTCACTTCCGGTGGCCATCTTGAAAATAATAAGATTGTCTAAGTATCGGGTATTATTTCCATAAGTGATCATTCCTATGTCCTTAAGTGGCAACAAAAGAAAAAAAACACTTAAGAGTCCATCTGTGGGTACGTCCGTATGAACTTATATTAACTTAAGTCAGTGGTATATATATATAGGAGGTATTGCCCAATACAAAATATTCTCATTCTCTGTGTATCGTGTATTGCTGCCTTGCGTGGAAATTCTGGGGTTCTCAGGGGTTTAGATGGTGGCTTTTGCAACAACAACAAAAACCGCTTAAGGATCCGCCTGTTCGTCCATTGCAATCACTTGGAATTTTAACACTTTCGTTTCCGCCCAATAATTTGTATCTGGTTATCCAGAATAAATTGCTTTGTGATACGCTGTTATAACTACACAATATCTAAGTCTATACGATTTTCAACTATTTTTCACATTTTTTCAGATTTGTCATCTAAAACGTACTTTTGTGTAGTTTTTCTTCAGTCTAATAACTGTTGAAAGGCAGTCCAGAACGAAATGGTTTGGGGCTCGTTTGACCTGTGGTGCGATGAGGGGAGGGTTTTAAAAGTTTAGGAGTGTATTAAAGTATTACAATATTAAATATTTTCCATAGGCGACCGTTATAATATGTTTGGGTGAAAAAAATATGATCGCATCATTTTAATTTGGACATTCGAATATCTTTGTCAAATCTAGCTCTTTAGACAACTTGTTCTGTCCTAAAAACTGGGATCATCCAACAAATGAGAGAGAAAAGGAAGGAAAGTGTCGGTCACTTGCACATTTTTGCGGGAAATTCATAACAAAAACGCAACTACAGTTCCTTTTTTTGTATTTTAAGACCCAAACATCTGCAAATCATCCTCTTTTGTCTCGGGAATATTCAGAAATAATGCAAGATTTCAGATTGATTTGATAACCGTTACTTATTCCCAGTTCCTTATTCAACATTCGTTATCAACCGATAAAATCAGTTGATAACGAATGTTGAATAAGGAACTGGGAAGAAGTAACGTCCCCTGATTTCAGTAGAATGCTTCAAAACATTTTCAAAACAATATATTTTTCTCGAAGCTGCTTAGCGTGGCAAGAGATCGCATTACTTGCCACAATCAGTTTCAAGGCGGGTAACTCTCATTCAATTATTTAGTACTGAAACACATAATTTACCCCAACCAAAAATGCATTTTACCTACTGAGTGAAGAACATAATTGCGTAAAGAAAATTGTTCAAGCTACCTGAAATGGGCCCAGAAAAAAATGGCATTGCCTTAAGTAGATCATTGCACTCTTTTCCCCGATGAGTAAGCTGGGATAAGAATGCACAGCTTTTATTGAATTCAACTATATTAAATAAATCCCAACATAGAACTGAAATTCGCATCAGCACACGATAGTTTTTTTTTGGGGGGGGGGGGGGGGTTGTTGTTTTTTTAAACTGTCTCATTTAACCTTACATCGAGGACAATAGTGGTTCCAAACGCCTCCGAAACAGCATGAGAGTCAGCTTTTGTCAGAAGTGGGACTGCAGCTATATACTTCACCAATCTCAATGGGCAGCCCCACTTTATCCAAATAATCAACCCAGCCCTTCCTTCCACCTACTGATGTAGTAAAAATATACCCCCACCCACTTTTTTGCCACTTTTCATGACGGATAACTCGCATTCAATTGTTTAGAACTGTTATATCATTAGGTAAGCTATGACAAGTCTTACACTGTTTGTAAGCGGATAAAATAAAAATCTTTGGGCTCTCTCAGCTAACGATGTAAGTCTGGTAATAATTGGTCTCTTCGCTTAACCAACGCAGACGATATCAAAATTTATTATTTTAAATATCATTTTTTCACATTTTTCAAAACAATTTCAACAAAACCATATCATGTGACCCCTCGTTGGAACGAGCTCGTCGAGCTCGTTCCAACGAGGGGTCACATGATATGGTTTTGTTGAAATTTTTTGAAAAATAATAGTTTTTCAATTGCTGAATTTGCATATTACGCGGGCGGATGCGGGCGATTCGTTGGGTAAAAGGTTAAAGCAGATCAAAGAAAACACTCAGAAAACATGTATGTGTATAGTCGGAAGAAAATATAAATTCCTTTTTCAATCCTTCCATCTTCTCGGGTTGCGTGCTGAAGTATAATTCCTCTTCAGTGATTTGCCGTTTTCTTTTCCTATCTTGTTAGCTCCCAGCCTGAAACAATAACATAAGTGGAAAAAGCTTTTCAATGGTTGGTGATAATGATTTTGATTACTTAGATAGTAGTCGTAAGCATGCAAAATTAAAATAGAATTTAAAAAAGTCAATATTATAGTTTTTTCTATGAGCGGAATCCTATTAGATGGTTTCTGGTTAGTGCTCATATAATTGGTCGAGTGTCACTTGAGTGACATTTATTTTGGGTAAATTGTGTGTTAGATTATACGACTTCCTATTTGTTCCGTACGATTGAAATAATAGACCACAACACTGAACGTATTCACTGGTATTCTAATGGATCAATTAATCATAGGATCAAAGAGGTCTCCAGGTAATAGACCAGCGCCTACTCAAACGCGCTCTTTTGTCTCTCTCTCTCTCTCCCTCACACACACACACACACACACACACACACACACACACACACACACACACACACACACACACACAGTCTTGTCTACCCTACATACCGAGGTACCCCATTGTTTGTCCTTTGTGTGGACTAACGGTTTCTACCTCGTTTTGCCGGTACAGTTCTGGGAAAACAACCGAGGTAAAGGGTTTCTTTTGTCTTTTTTACCTCGGTAAGGCGAAACACGCAAACTATTTTGTCTTGTTACCTCGTCAAGTTGGTAAGACAAACGCACATACACACACACACACACACACGCACACACCCTCACACACTCACAAACATACATACCGTCTCAGACAATCACACCTGCAGCCTCACACAAATTCACACCTTTTGTCTTGTTTGGCCGCATTTGTGGGTACTTGTTTCGTCTTTTGTTTTCGGTGGCAAACAGTTCCTCACAAAATCAAGAAGACAAACCTTAACCCATTGTGTTCTCTGTGGGACCTCAACTGGAGTGCTGGAACGCTCATTGATCACATATAGAAAAATGACTAAGCTCTCGCCATTTTGGGGAGGGACGATTTTTGCCATAAATAGACAGTGGTCAACAAAAAAATTTCTAGAAACGTTTTCAGTTTTCCGATGCCTCGCAAACTCTGATCGCTTTTTTAACCCTTCACCTAAAACGACAATCAAACAACACTTGCAAACAAAATTCTTGAGTAACTATTTTTTCATTGTTTGCGTCAAAAACGTAGCTTAATACTCCTCATTGGAACGAGCTCAATGAGCTCGTTCCAATGAGGGGTCATAAGCTATGTTTTGTGACAAAAAATGAAAAAAAATAGTTATTCAAGAATTTAGTTTGGCGGTTATGTTGAGCGAAGGCAAACGTACACTCGCATGCGCGCGCTAAAAGCTGTTCGCCATTGTCAGAAAATGGAATACTAGAAGAGAGCAATACGTACTTGAAATTTATCCTTAAAAGTCTTCTTAATAATATAATATAAGACCGTTATCGACTTATTTGTGTTGTTAATAAATAGTAACTGAGATATATACATATACGCACGCCCACTGCTGCCCCTCGCATATGCATGCATCCCTTTACTCCGATCTGTATCCAATAAAAACATCTCCCAAACTATCCGTCAGCCGAAGTCCTTCATTAGGGTATAGAAAAAACGAAGCAAACAAAATAAAAACTACAAAATAAAATGATCGTCTTGAAGCCAGAAAGGAGACACAGTAGTTGCAAATATGCTATGTTATTGGTAAAAAGTACTTCTGAACAGACAATTGGCTGAACTAGATTTGATTTAAAAGATATTTATTGAAAAATTTCGCGCTCCCGCGTTGTGTCCTTGAGAAAAACACTTAACCCCGATTGCCTACATGGAGGCACGATGACGCTGTGTACTAAGGCGTACTGCACGTCGTTGGTGCGCATGTCTTCAACCAATCTAACCCTGCCTGTGCCGCGATGCAGAGTTGAGAGTTACGATGTTGGAGAGCTGACAGCTGCTCGTCGTTGCTCGGTGGTTCTCTCCGGGTACTCCGGCTTCCTCCACCCGTAAAACTGTCACGGTCACGATTAGCCATTGTGCATAAGTATATGACCTTAAACACCAATAAATAAATTGAAAAATTGAAAAATGGTTGGTTGATGCATGGAACAAATATAATTTATAAAATATACATGAACAACAGAAGGTATTGTACCTTGGTATAGTTAACTGTAATAACAGGATTCGACATCAAGCCTAAGGCTTATGTAAGTCGTCTCCTAAAAGTGTAAAGTTACAACAGAATAATGTATGGTCGAGAGTAATACAATAGAGTTATATGTATTTGCAAACTGGTTAAAAAGATGGAGAAAAAAGACTGAGAGTGTAAATGAGGAAAGTGGGGTCAGTTTGTCAATGTCATGATGACAATGATCTGGCAGGTTGAGACTCTATCAACAGGGCGGTCACTATGAATTCACATCGCTATTAGTCGGGAAGAGCAGCAATTGCTTGGCGGTTAATTCCCTGAGTAGGTTACCCTGCTTATCTACTATATAACATACCATGAAAAAGGTTTCAGTTACTCAGTATGCAATGCCCAAATAGCTGAAGTGAGCACTGCAATATCTAGGCGGAACGAACTCTAACTCAATCCTAAGACTTAAAATTAATAGTTGAAATGGTTCAACTTCATGACTGAACGCTGAACCTTGTCAAAAGTGTTTTTGTTTTCGTGTTCCGTGAAGTGTTACGATCCAAACAGGAGATCATTCGATGTTAACTGATTTGGAGTTGGTTAATTGTTTCTTGGCGAGTTCTATCATACAGTGGACATCCCAATAAGAAGTGCTGTGGTGATTCGATTTGACCACAGCTGCAAAGTGGATAAGTGATAAGTAGTTATTAAAGAGGTCTTCATTCAAATTACGACAATTTATAGAAGCAGTGATAATAGAATTTACGTGGCTTGTTACTTTTATTTATTAGAGTTTTGAAATCTTGTGGCGATATTGTTTCACGTGTTATAGATGGCAAATCATTCCCAAGTTTTACTGTTGATGGTATAAATGATTTTTGTCTCAATGCAATTCTGGAATGTGGTATAGTTAGGTTTTGTCTATTTCTTAAGTTGTAATTCTGTGTTTGGTATACATGCCGTGGTACCAAGTTAGAAAGATAGTTTGGCAAATGATTGTGGTTCATTTTGTGGAACTGGATAAGTTTGTGTTTCCGGCGTCTCTGGTATAATGACTGCAACCCATTTTCAATGGATAATTTGGATTTGCTCGCACTCTTAGTAGTTCCAGTAACAAATCTGGCAGCGTCGACCTGAATTTTTTCTAGCTCATCCGATTCCGCATAAGTACAATTGTTCCAAACTGGCGACGCATATTCTAAGACTGGTCTCACGAAAGAAAAGTATATTTGTTCTAGGGTCTTCCTATCAAGTTTAAATCTGATGCATTAAAAGTAACTATCCGTTGTTGAGTCCACTTTTCAATTTTCCTTATGTCGGATGAGATTAATCTTGCAGCCTCAGATGGTTCTTCTACAATTATCGATAGAGAGGTATTATCTGCAAACAGGCGTATATCGCATTCAATTCCATACACGATGTCGTTAATGTATAACAAGCATAGCAGCGGACCAAGTATTGAACCTTGAGGAACGCCACCAGATATAAATCTCCATTTTGAGTTTTTTGAACCGATTAGAACTCTTTGCTCTCGTTGATCGAGATAGCATTTAAACCAAGAAAAGCAAATGACCGGTGATGCCCATCTTTTCAAGTTTACTCAACTGCCCGTTACGTCAGATTTTGTCAAATGCCTTACTGATATCAGCAAAGACAAATTTGATTTCTTTATTTTCATCTAGTGCCCGAGTGATAGAATCGTAGACTGCTGTGAACTGGTATACTGTAGAATCGTTGGGTATGAAACCTGATTGGAATTTCGATAAAAGACTGTTAGATTCTAGGAAGGCAAATATTTTTTTGGAAATACATTTTTCAAACACTTTTCCGATACAGCTCAAGACTGAGATCGGACGATAGTTTGAGATGACACTCTCGTCCTTAGATTTGAAGATCGGAGAAATATTGGCTCGCTCGTTTCCATTCAAATGGAAAATAGGATTCACTGAGGTATTTATTGAAGATGATAGACAGTGATTCTTGTAACGATGAACTACAGTACGGATAGAACTAGATTTTCCCTAGCTCCCAGCTGAGCGTTACCTAATGGCAACAGCCTCTTCAGAAACCTTCACGAAATAAAGAACAACTGGACGTTCTGTTCGGACCGGGTGCTCTGTTACTGCATAGCCATTCAATCCAAAAGTTTCGCGAGAAAAGCGCCCAGCTTGAGTCCTGTCTGATTTGATGTCATTGAGTATGGCGTGGAACGAAGTGAAAAGATGACCAGTCGACATGCAATGTCGTTTAATTGTAAAGTTACAAATCCTCTTGAATGACCTGTGGTTGTTCAAAATTTTTTAGCTTCGCTAAAATACTGACTGACAAACACCACACTGGAAGAAGAAAATAATAGTTCATTTTTGCAGCTAGCCCAGAAAACAATTCAAATTGTTTCCAAGCTTTGGTGCCGTGAAAAGCATCGTAATACGCGTTTTACAACTTGCCCTTCCACAGGCTTGACTGACACCAAACTCAGACTGACTGGGCTGAGGTTAGCACAAACAAGGTCAACGAGAATGTTTTCTTTGTTCAGTTTTGTTTTGGGTTTTTTTCTTTGTTTTAGGAAAATGTTGTGTTGTTGTTTTTAACATTCAGACGATACTTGCAAAAACAAAGTTCTTGACTAACTAAACATTTTCAATTTCTGTCCACCCAAACATAGAGTATGATCTCTCTACGAGTTATCTTTTGGCAACTTCAAGCAGTGTTGTTTGTCTCCCCTTATACGCTCGATGCCCCGGACACATGTACAGTACATCGGATACATGTATCCGATGCATCGAGTGTAGCGAGGGGAGACAACACTGCTTGGCAATTGATGTACTGGAGGCAAATTTTAGATAGAGAAAAAATGATGAATATGAATGGCGATGTTTGTAACGGGTTGAACAGTTTTCCTGGAATGCCAATCTACCACGTCGTAATCAAGTAAGCACGAACGCTACGTAAGGAACGAATTATCACTACATCTTAGCCTCATTTCGGTATTTAAGGATACCAGCTCCTCTACAGCTCCTATACAGGTAGTCTTACCGACGGCTTCCATCTTATCTCCAAAGCTCCAAGGCCACTACTTGTCTATGGTCTATCTGTCCTATCATTAGCTTCTACAGCAGTCTTGTGCTATTGCGGCCTTGTACCAGTACTATTGGCTACTGTTATTCTGCCCCATGTCTCATCCATTATTATTGACTTGTAACACTACTTCCTAGCTATACATTCGCTCAGGCCTTCAAAATGTTCAATCTGATTGCTTCATTTCCCCTGTATAACACGTATGCATATAGACAGGCTATATAAGGAATTCCGTAACTGTGATTCCTAGCCGATTCCGTAAAGTTGAATTCCATGTTTTAACACATATACTCATGTGAGAATCATATAACACATGAGTATATGGTGGGACTTGAAGTTAGCTTCATGGCCTTCATGTACACATATGGCCCTATTTTTATAATTTGAATAATGGTTAGAAACTACTCTAAAGGAACGTGTCTTTTATTGGAGAAAAACGCCATGGTATATTCTAAAAAGGGATTCTGGGGGGAATCTGAGCCAGAAAAACTACTCTAACTCAATCGAACTTAACTCTGGGTCCTTCTTGGTCCTATAGCACTACGTGCTGCTCTACTACAAAATATTCTGGGGGAAATCCGTAGTAAATAAAGTGGATTTTGAGGATTTGGAGGGATTGTCGGGTTTTGTGTGGTAATTCTACGAATCGGGAAATTATTTGTACAAAGGAATACACCCTCCGAAAACACCCCTGTCCTATGAGCAGGTTTTAGGTCACATAGCAACCGCGTGCTACCATAGAAACCAAGATGGCGGCCTCCAGTATACAAAATGGACTACGGAAACACGTTTCACCCTAACGACAAGCGCTGCGCAGGCGCACTATCACCACACATCACTATAGTAATGACGTCACAAGATGGCCGCTCACGCGGGTTATCATAACAACACAACATGACGCCACTGGGTGACGTGATATGACGTCACTTCTGAGGTTCGCCACCGAGGTCCCCCAAATGTTCCCTGAAACGTGCGAGACATACTACTTTAGTCGTTTTTAGTCGTTATTTAGTCTCCAATATGTTTGCCTTGTTACAATTTATGGAAGAGTGTCTATTGGCTCTCTTCCATAACTTGTAACGAGGCAAATCCTCACAGATTAAATACTTTTACTTCAAAGATAATATGAAGAGTATCGAAAGAATTTTTATCAAGCCTTTGAATTGCAGTGCCAAGAGCTTGTTTTTAGAAGAATGTTTTATTTTTCAAATTAAAAATGAATTTATTTGTATAAATATGCACTGTCTATATTTCCGTGCGTAAAAAGACAGCCGAAATCCGTTCCATGTTTGCTCACCTTTAGCAAAAGAAAATTAAAAATAAAACCCTCCCTCCCTCCCTCCCTCAATGATTTAAAAAAAAATTCCTGAGAATCAATTAAATTATTTTGTGTGGCTCAATAAAACAAGATTTACTCCCATGCATCAAGAATTCTCCACGAACTATGAGCAACACAAATCACAATGAATATTTCCCCCGTCCGAATGTTCAAATTCTCTCAGGGGTCCTTTGCGTTCTCTTGTTAATGTTGCCTCCTATCGCCGCTCCATTCCACAACGTATGTCAATTCACCCCTTCATCGTATCGTAGTATTGTTGACATTAATTGTTTTCCTGTTTCACTAACCTTCACTGTCCGTCAACTCCCCAGGCGTGCAATTCACTTGCTACAACAGAATAACGTCACCCTACCATGAACTTTCGGGTGCACTTCAGAGTCTCGTTCCGAGTCAATCATTCTCCGCCAACCGTTTAACCCTTTACCTAACATGAAAAGCAGACGACACTTGCAAACAAAATTCTTGAATAACTCATTTTTTTTTTTTTTTGTCTCAAAAACATAGGTTATGTCCCCTCTTTGGAGGGAGCTCGTCGAGCTTGTTCCAAAGAGGGGTCATAACCTATGTTTTTGAGACAAAAAATAAAAATATAATGAAAATGAATTGACGATTTTTGTGAATAGCTCTGGCCGGTTTTGGCCGTTACGTTGAGTAAAGGGTTAAACATACGACGTTCATGCAGGAGATTTGCCTAGCTTCCACTCAGCCCATTCCAAACTCCTAGCTTGAGTCGAATCTATGAGCTCTCGATGGCTCTCTCTAACTAACTTTACTTCTGCGTTATACGGACCCGTCATACTGCAAAACCCTCCCATCGTTCGCTTCACTTAGCCTAATAACATATTCGACTACCCAAAACGACCTCTCGCCAACTACAATTACTTTGCGGTTCACTTATCACCAGTCCCAGTCTTTCTGCAAGCGGATACCCTCTTCACAATCTTTTTCCGCTTTCTTATCTTCCAAACAGAAATTCCCAAAATAAGGTTAATCGGTCCCTCTCTGAATAACGTAATAGTTATTGGTGGTTTCTTTGGTTTTATTGAAATGACAAATAGTGAGAATATTATTATCCCTGATGGGTGTGGGTGTTAGATAGGGAAATCTCACCGCGGGCAAGATATTTGGGTCAGACACGAGGCTTGCCGAGTGTCTGGACCAAATATCTTGTCTCGAGGATGAGATTTCCCCATCTCACACCCGCCCCAATCAGGGATAGTTTTTCTCTCCCACCAAAACAGTGTGACGTCATCAAAAGTAATTCAGGGGCACGTGCAGCTATATCGAACAATTGTGTTGTCCATTTCTCAAAAAAAAAAAAATGATTTGCTTGTCGGAAAGAGCGCACAAAAGTTCTGTATATACCACAAAATTAAATCCCAACGCTAACAAGACAGGGGTTATAGATTTGTAGCGAAATGAACATTGACACATTCCGATGACGTCATATTGTGAATTCTGCAATGTATTCTCATAACTTTTAGACGGGAATTTCGTGCAACTCACTCCACTGATAATGGCGTTCATCCAAAAATTCATATAAAAGAGTGCCCTTTGGGTTTGTGGTCTGTGTTTTTATTTCTATTTATCTTCGACAAACATTCGTCTGCTAATATTTCCGAAACGTGACACCATATTGTTTGTGTACAGAAGAACGTGCGATGATTGAATAGTCCTGCACTCATTAAATATGCAAATAAGCCAGTCAAGCGGATCATGTGAGATAGATATCTATCTCACATAGTCTTCTCACATGAGACACGCATATATTGTATAGGAAGCGGGGTGGAGGAGAGGGGAATCCCATGCTGTCTTAATTCACGTTTTCAGCACCGTTAAGATCGCTGTTTCGCTCTGCCTAATTTACATCTCTGTGGGGCTTAGGGTCGACATCTGTTACACCCGACAAACCTGCTGATCACCAGAGACAGGCTTTCATTAACAGCTTGTCTGGCTACCAACAGACCAAACAAAAACATATTCATTTCGAATCGATCTTGGCAGCGTCCTTTTAAAAAGGTATTCTGTCGGATATTATATTAATAACTTTCAATGTTCAATATATTACTTCCGATGGCTTGTACAAGATGATATAGCAATGGAATGCTAATTCCGCGTCTCTTAGAGAATGTGGAGCAGGTCTCTTTTGGAGCTGATGCAGATAAAGGCCCTCTTGACAAAAGTCCTCAAGATAAAAGCCTCCGAGATAAAAGCCTCCAAGAGAGAAGCCCAAAGGACAAAATCCTTCGAGAAAATCATTGAGGTTGACCATTTTCATTTTCTTTTTTTGGAGGAAAATATTTTTTGATATTCAAATGAGATAAATGAACCATTTCATTTAATGTTTTTGTAACATTACTTCATATTACTTTTATCCTATAACACATGATTATTTATTTATTTTTTTATTTATTGGTGTTTGAGGTCACATACTTATTCACAATGGCTAACCGTGAACGTGAAAGTTTTACGAATGGAGGAAGCCGGAGAGAACCACCGAGCATCGACGAGCAACCGTCAGCTCCTCAACTTTCTTACTCTGTTCAAGCACCGCTCAAGCAGGGTTACAGCGGTTGAAAACATGTGCACCATCGACATGCAGTACGCCTTAGTACACAGCGTCATCGTGCCCCCGTGTGGGCAATCGGGATAAAGTGCCTTGCCCAAGGACACCACGCGGGTCGTCCGGGACGAGGATCGAACTCGGAACCTCTAGCATAGAAGTCCAACAATCTACCACTGAGCCATCGCGCTCACAATAACACATGATAAAAAGCACAGATAGCAGAAAATTGAGTAGATCACGGTAAAATGTACAAATATCAATAGCTCAATATGACGTTGAAAACGAATAGCATCGTGGATTATCATATCCATTAATTTGCTCAACCCGCACTCACAAGACTCACAAGACTCCCAATTAACCCTTTACCTAACATGAAAAGCAGACGACACTTGCAAACAAAATTCTTGAATAACTATTTTTTTTCATTTTTTGTCCCCAAAACAAATGTTATGACCCCTCTTTGGAACGAGCTAGACTACCTCGTTCCAAAGACGGGTCATAACCGATGTTTTTGAGACAAAAAAATGAAAAAGTAATGAAAATTAATTGGCGATTTTTGTGAATAGCGCTGGCCGGTAAAGGGTTAAAATCAAAAATTTATATAATCCTTCCTTCATTTCCTAGAAAGCTTCATCTCTTCTGCTATTCGATTGATTCTTTACCGACAAAGTTAAAGTTGGGTGATATTATGAGCAGGCGCGTAGCTAGCATTCTATAATAGGGGCTGCCCTAGCCAGTTTGCTTTTTTTTTGGGGGGGGGGGGAGGACAAACATGATATTTGGAAAGCCGCGTTGTGGGGTTAGATGCCTCCCCTAGGCCTCACTAGGATCCTTCAGTCTCTACCATAAGGACCGGGGGTTCCAATTATGACTAGCCCTCCCAAACCCGAGAATATTTTGCAAAATGCAGTGCTCTAAAGGCGATCTGAGGCATTTGTAGCCTTGTAACGTAGCCTTATATTGTAGACCATTTTAAGGCTCTATGTTCTGCCAAAGTTGCATTGGGCCAATGTTTTTTGAAGGGTAGCAAAAATTATCGGGAACCATGGCCCCAGCCCCCCCCCCCCCCCCCCCCCTCCTCTTTCTCCTCCTGTGGATACGCCACTGACTGTGACGAAACGTAGATCAATCACTATTTTAAATCAGCAGCATTTAGGCTGCTGATTTGAAATGATCATTGATCTATGTCTACCAACATTTCAAATTCAAATTTTTATAAATACGGAGTGGAAAAATGAAAATATTTTAAATAGGAAATAGAAAAATAAATTTAAATATTGACATATAAAAATAATTTTAAAACCTATTCGAGGATGTTGGGTCACCTTTTTCATTTTTCTTTGTGGCTTCTGTCCTGGGGGCTTTTGTCATGAGGGTTTTGTCGTAGAATCCTTTTGAAAAACACTCAAATGGCATAAAATGGCTTAAAGCTTGAAGCTCAGGGCTTGAAAGTGAGTTCGTCGCGTGGATACGTACTACACTTTCAGATCAGGGTGACACATGGTGTATCACAAGTGCATCAGATTTCAAATCTGTATTGAATCGGTTTGGGAACAGAGATGCTATATAGATAACAATCCGTACGTTCTTTGTGACACCGGTTCCTCCGATTGTGCACTTTGCGGATGATGGAAGCATCACTCCAACTGTTACAACACAAATTCTTTGATCCTTGTGAATTTATGTTCATTGACCATTAAATCATTTCATCGTCGTGTGGAGCCAACAAAATCATCAATCCACAATTTTACTAATTTCCATTACCATTTATCGCGTGATATCATTCCAATTGGTAACTGATTTCTCTCAATGCTCTTTATAACTGTCTCCGAGTACTTATTGAAAAAATGTAACTTTTTATCCCCAGTGTAATACTCTAATTTCTGTGGTATGACTATATTTCTTTCGGTCGGGAGAAAGCAGGTCAACCTTTTTCGTCCCGAAAGTTACCCGAACATCTCCGCCACTAGTTCAACAAAAAATCACCAGATTTCTGCCACTTATTTTTGTGCCCTGGGGAAAGAAATTTTTTGTTCAAGACCAAAAAAATAATGTACAATTTTCCGCGATCCTTCGATGAAAACGAAGCAGTTTTCCAAAAATCAAGTGACCGAGTTCGTACACCGATAACATGGCTTGTTAAAAGTTATTTAATCCTTGTTTCTGAAAAAATAACAACAGGATTACTCTTTCTCTTCGAATTACAAGAATCTATCACGCTCTTCAGCATTATGAAAAGATGAAAATATATCAGTTTTTACTAGGGTCCACAATTTCATAATTTCATTTTTATGCCCTAAATGAAATGGAAAAAATCGTACAGCACGTGGGCCATGGGTGGATTGGCAGATAGTCAAAATGTGAACTTTCAAAAATATGTTCTTGTGGAGCGGATTAGTGCGATTTTTTATGAAAATAGTTCACTTGATGATACAAGCATGAAATTTTCACCATGTGTTCTTTAGATATAGTAGAAAAACCTGAGATAGGTGGCCACTGAAAATTAGGCCATTTTCAAGATGGCCGACATTTCTAAAAATAGATGGGCGGCCATAATGTTTTTGTCAATGAAGTTTTGTCAGGGCTTTATAGTCTGGCCGTGGTGACTTGATATCAGGCTCCACTTGAAGGAAATTTGCAACAAAGGTGTTATTTTAAAGAGAGATTTCTCCCCTGCTAAAATTCGCATTGGGGTGGGGTGGGGTGGGGGTGGGGTGGGGTGGGGGGTTCTACAGCGCATTGAAGCAAACTACCATTTTTATCGAAAATAAGAAATTCTAATTCAGTTTTCGACGTAGATTCGTCCAAATGATACTGATGTTAACGCTCATAGCAAATTTATTCCGTATGCTAACATTTCTCAGTTACGATAGTTCTTTAATTTGATGACTGTTTAATCACAACCGGCTGAACGCGAATAAATTTCTTAAAATTCTAACTCCTATAAATAAAATCAATTGATGCCCGGTTAAAGTGCGGTATTAATAAGGTGTTAGTGCGTCTCTGTTTCACTCATTGGGACGCTCGCGTTCTTGCTTCGTCAATACTCAGTTTTCTCTTCACGCCGTAAATACACAAATAAAGAGCGTTGGTGCCACTTCGTTTCAAACTCTGGAGTCCATACCAGTTTGCCTTTCTGCTACATTACATTAGTAATCAGTTCTCTCTTTAATCGCACGAAATAAAGAGCGTTGATGCCACTTCGTTTCAAACTCTGTGGAGTCCAGTTTGCCTTTCTGCTACGTTAATCAGTTCTATCTTTAATCGCACGCTTGTACCCTGTTGATACCTAACGGTGGCAACGACGCAGGAAACGAGTGTTGTGTGTTATTTTCATTGGTGAGGTTATCCCTTTGGAAACAATAAACTAGCCCTAATATTGTTTACTTACAAATCAGAGATTTCATGTATTTTGTATGCTTTGAGTCAATAAGCCCCCAAGCAACAACATATGCAATTAAACCACAACATTGCTCTACACCAGTCAAGAAAAAGCCAACCATAGCTGCTCTTAAAGAACCACTCCGAGTGCTCAATGTTAATTTTCAATCACTAAGAAACAAACAACATCTTATCACCAACTTAATTGAGAGCACAAAGCCACATATCATTCTTGGAACGGAAACATGGCTAAAACCAGATGTAAGAGACATAGAAATTTTTCCCGAAGACTACCAGGAATTTCTGATCACAACATAGTTTTCTTTGAATTTGACCCCCTCCCACAAAAACTTGTTCAGAAGCCTCGAAATATACATCTTTATAAGAAAGCGAATTGGGATGCTATGCGTGAAAAGCTCGCTGTAACCCACAACCAACTATTCAGTGATGACCCTGACATAAACTCAATGTGGGACACATTTAAGAACACTCTTCACCAACTAACAAATGACCACATACCCCAAAAACAGTGTAAAAAGAAAGACAAACTACCATGGGTATCTAGCAACATTAAAAAGCTGATCAATAAGAGAAACCGACTATTCAAAAAAATGCGAAAAAATGGTGACCCAGAAACTCGGAAATCATTTAAACATGTCAAATTTTTGGTTCAGAAACTTCTACGTCAAGCCTACTGGAAATATATAAATGACATAATAACACCTGAAGATAATGAAAATAAGCCCAATGGTATGAAAAAATTCTGGACATATAAAGCATAAAAAGACAGATTACTCAGGCATTTCCCAACTGAAAGAAAATGGCAAATTATATTCAGATCCTAAAGCTAAAGCCACCATACTTAACTCACAGTTTCAATCGGTTTTTTCACCTGCAGAGGAAATTTCCAATCAGCAATTCCTAGACAATAACTACATGCTTGATAAAAAAAACTTATCCCACAATACCTAAGCTTACCATAACTACGAACGGAATATGCAAGCTCCTCAAAAAGCTCAACCCAGGTAAATCAGCAGGCCCAGATAACATAAAGCCCAGAATACTCAAAGAATTAGCTGATAGTATTGCACCACTTCTAAAAACCATCTTCCAAAAGTCTCTCGATACTGGCACACTCCCTGATGACTGGAAAACTGCCCACGTTGCCCCAATATACAAAAAAGGCCAGAAATACAAACCGGAAAATTACAGACCAATTTCACTGACCTGCATTTGTTGTAAGATCCTTGAGCACATCATTGTCAGTAAAATCATGAGCCATGCTGATGAGCACAATATTCTATACCCACTGCAGCATGGCTTCCGCAAATCTAGATCCTGCGAGACCCAGCTCCTAGAATTTATTGACGACGTCACCACCAATATGGAAAAAGGCCTACAAACCGACACATTAATCATGGATTTCTCAAAAGCTTTTGACAAAGTCAGCCACTCTCTACTCATTCATAAGCTTGAATTTTATGGCATAAATGGCCCCATTAAAAACTGGATTCAGAACTTTCTTTCTGATCGAAAGCAAGCAGTTGTAGTGGAAGGAGAAATGTCTGGTTATGTGCCGGTGGAATCTGGCGTCCCACAGGGATCAGTACTTGGCCCTTCCCTATTTCTTTTTTACATAAATGACATCCCCCACGGCATCTCATCAACTGTCCGATTATTTGCCGACGACACAATTGTATATTCAGTAGTAAACTCAAAGACTGATGCCACATCACTCCAAAATGACCTTGACAAACTTGCAGTATGGGAGGAAAAGTGGAAGATGGCCTTCCACTCAGATAAGTGTAATGTACTGACTGTTCATAATAGGAAATCACCTATAAAATCTAATTACACGCTGCATGGCCAGTCCCTTCGGTTAAGTACCTGGGTGTTACCATTAGCTCAAACCTCAAATGGGACACACACATTACAAACATATGCAACAAGGCCACAAGAACATTAGGGTTCCTGAAACGCAATCTTAAGGCCTGCCCAATACCAGTCAAGGCACTTGCATATAAATCTCTGGTTCGTCCAACACTTGAATACGCCTGTTCAGTATGGGACCCTCATCTGCAAAAGGACATAAATAACATTGAAATGATCCAACGCCGGGCTGCCCGCTATGTCTTCAACAGCTTCTATAACACCTCTAGTGTGAGTGTGAGTGTGAGTGATATGCTTATCTCTTTGAATTGGCCAGACCTGCGTGCGAGAAGAAAAAATGTCCGACTAGCAATGCTCTATAAAATACATCACCAAATGGCAGCAATTAGCAAGGAAAGTAAACTCATTCCCCCTATAAGGCACTCAAGACACAGCCACCCCCTCTCATATCAAATTCCATTATGTAAAACCACACAAAGGAAAGAGTCCTTTTTCACCAAGACAATCTCTGAATGGAACAAGTTACCATCAGAGCTAGCCATGAGTGCCTCTTTGGATGCACTCAGACTTGGCCTCATGAAAAGGCCACCTTCCCCATAGCACATGGGCATTGATCTCGTGACAAGATCTTCAACTTTTTGAAGGTGGTCACTACCTGGTAGATGTTTTAATGGTCATGGGAAGCGCCATCTAATTTGTTTCTTTTTATTCTGTTCATCTATAATTCAATATGTCGAAAAGAATTCGACTCTCAACTAGCCTCATCGGGTTGTGGAATACAGATTGGTCAAAATGTGCCTTGTGTCAAGCAGATACGGATGAACCATTAAGGTCTCCACCAAAGACTTATCAGGCTAGTGGGTATACAACATTTGCCACTAATATTCCTCAGTTTCATAAGCTGAACGAAATGCCAATGGCAATTGATTTACGTCGTTTGGATGATGGTAGTGGAATAGAGAGCACATTTGTTAAAAATGATGCAAAGTATCACGAATTATGTAGGCTTAGATTTAACAATACAAAGCTATCAAGAGCAAAAAAACGGAGAGGTTTTTAAGAAGATTCACAATCCTCTATGGTCAGCGAACCTTCTAAATTTACAAGAAGTTCAGTAGAAGATACTGATGAATCCCCAGTTGTTTGTTTTATTTGTGACAAACAGGCCACTCGCTCAAAAGTTAGGAAAGCAATGACCATGCAACTGAATGAGAGACTTAATCAGTGTGCACAAGTTCTTCAAGATGTTAAACTTCTTGCAAAGCTCAGTGCTGGTTATGTTATAGCACAGGAATTTAAGTACCACCCAGCCTGCCTTACACCATTGTATAACAGAGAGAGGTCTGTTTTAAATAAAACAGCCAAAAGTAAGGAGAATGTTGCTGTTGAAATCAATAGCGCTGAAGATTTAGTTCTTGCTGACCTTATTATTACTCACATCATGGAAACTCAACGAAATAGTCCTGCAGGATGTGTTTTTAAGCCTGCAGGATGTGTTTTTAAGCTTGCCGACCTCAGTAGTCTGTATGAAAGCCGTTTAAAGCAATTTCAAACCGAACATGTTACGGTCAATAAAACACGGATGAAAGAAAAGATACTCGCCAAAGTTCCAAAAATGAATACGTTTAGTAAGGGAAGAGAGGTTCTCCTTGCGTTTGAAAAAGATGTTGGACCTGCTCTAGCTTCAGCTTGCTCTGATACAGATGCAATACAGCTAGCAAGAACAGCTGAAATTGTTCGTAGAGATATGCTACAACAAACATCAGCGTTTAAAGGGTCGTTTGAGGAAGGCGACATACAAAATTCCGTACCACAAAGCTTGCTAGAACTAGTCTCTATGATTGAGCATGGGCCCGATATTGAATCCCAAATTGAGCAGGGGCCAACAAAGTCTGATTTAGCAATAGCACAACTACTACAGTTCAACTGTCATAAAAAGGTGGTAAAAGAAGGTGTTAGAGGCCAGAGACATTCAACTGAACGCGAGACCCCATTTGCCATTTACGTTGGTCTTCTTCTTTTTGCAAAAACAAGAAAGCGACAGCTTATTGATACTTTATTTCAGTATGGAATAAGTATTTCATATGACAGAACTCTCGCAATTTCAACACTGCTAGGTGAAGCGGTTGTTAACCAATATTTAGAAGAAGGACTTGTCTGCCCTCCTGCATTGCGCAAGGGTGTATTTATTACATCAGCCTGTGATAATATAGATCACAATCCATCGGCTACAACAGCTATGTCGTCGTTTCATGGCACAAGTATCTCTATCTTCCAGCACCCAAATACCGATTCAGATGGTGGGGAGCGAAAATTTAACGTAGATTCAGAAAGACCAAAGTCAAAAACTATTTCTGTGCTTCCTGAATCACATACAAATGTTAAGCTGGCATATTTCAAGTGTCAACTGCCCACAATCTATATCCAACTATTTCAGATCAATCATATCTGTATAAACACATTGACATGGGGTACGAATGGTTAAGATTTATCCATTTGACGGATGATGTTATAAATTCTGATGTTGTTTAGTTTAAGCAATATTTATTGACAGAAACACTGCAATTGCTTACAATATAGTTTACAACAATAACAGAAAAAAAAACATACAGATACAATTTTATGATAATGGATGCATTATACAGTTATATAAATAAATGAAGCAAAATGATGAAGGGATTCAACAGAAAGCTTAATGCTTATATTAGTCGTCTCCCGATGTTGTTTCTTGGTCATCCTATCACTCCTCAAGCAACGGAGGTCCAAGCGTGTGTGTAAGTGTTTCTTCCTTAATGCCTCTTTTGCAAGAACCAGCACATTCAGTAGCAACCACGAAGCACTCAATGGAAAAGATAAAGGAAGTAACGCAGTTTTTAAATCCCCGGCAAACACCTGTCATGGTAGCTGATCAACCACTATTTGCTTTACCAAACAGATTCAGTGGCAGTGGCCAGATGCATATGGTGAGGATAAAATCATCATAATGTTTGGTGGCTTGCATGTTGAAATGGCAGCATTCAGACTCCTAGGTGATCACCTGAAAGGTAGTGGCTGCACAGCCGCATTGACAGGCGCAGGTATTGCTACTTCCGGAACTGCTGACTCTTTTTTGTCAGCTTCAAATGTGTTGAAAACTAGGCACGCACATCAGGTTACAGCTGCTGCTCTGGTCAGTCTCATGAAAACTGCTTTTAATGAGAGTGAAAGTCCATTTCTTGACAAAGCAGAGGAGTTCAAAGTTTTTATGCAGTGGTGTGGTGATCAAGAAAAGATCCCACAGTTTCAGTTCTGGTCCACAATTCTACAACTAGAGTTGTTGACACTTTGTTTTGTCCGCTCATTTCGTGAAAGTGATTTCCTACTATACAAAGAATCACTAGCTGAACTTATTCCCTACTTCTTTGCCCTGGACCACATAAATTATGCCCGGTGGCTCCCAGTTCACCCTCGTGATATGGTCGGGCTTGAGACTTTACATCCTGATATATACACAGAATTTTACAAGGGTCATTTTGCTGTCCACAAAACTGAACGAGTGTTCTCTGGTATCGCAATCGATCAAGCTCACAAGCAAAATAATGCCATAGTTAAGGGTGACGGTGTAGCTATTGGGTTAACAGAAGACCCAGCAACACTGAGGCGATGGATGATAGCGGGGCCGGAAATAAGCAGGGTTATCGATGAATTTGCAGATGCAGCTGGCAAATCTGAGTTCAAACGAAACAGAAGACACCATGACGATACCCCTGCTGCTCAGGACTTTCAGGATGAAGTCTGTAGACTAATTTCAACAATATCTGAGTGTGGCAGTACATTTGAAGAATATTCACAAGACCTTTATTGCGGATAAAAAGGTAAACGAGTCGATGGCTCAGCTTTTACCTGTTGGCAGAAAACAGTATGATAAATTCCTGAAAAAATAGACAACTAATGGACAAGAAAGTTTTCATGAACCCTTGGCAAAAAATAAGCTTTCCCTTTTCAGCAAAAAAATCAAGCCTCATACTACGGTGGGGAATCTGAAAATAGAGAGTTTGAAAAATGACTGTCAACTTTTTTCACGACTTTTTATATCGTGCCAAAATCGACAGTGTGACCTTCAAAACTTTTTTCAACATGAAAACCAACAGTACCCACCATCATTATCACACAATGGTATGCTCAACTCTGGAGTAAAATCACAGCTGATGGACATTTTAGAGACAGGGATAGCTGCTCGAGCAGAAGAGCCTCATACTGAAGTTATGATTATAGATGGTGCGGCTATGTTCAATGCAAAACCACCTGGAACTGCTAAAACATTTGATGACTATGCTGCTGAGGTTATTATACCATACATTGTAAGATGTGCACAAAAATGTACGAGAGTAGATGTTGTTTTTTATGTATACCTCGAAAGTAGCCTCAAAGCAGGAACTCAACAGAAAAGGGGAGCTGTGTTTCGAAGAAAAGTGGTCGGTAAGAGTAACGTACCAAAGTCGTGGAGCAATTTCCTGAAGTGTGATGAAAACAAAACTGAACTGTTTGGATTTTTGGTAGATAGAATTGTAAATGCTCAGATAAACAGCCTTATAGTTGTCACTGAAGGGGATGATGTTGCCTGTAATAAGGAACTGAACACAGATATGCTGTCACCCTGTAACCATGAAGAGGCAGACACCCGTATGTTTGTTCATGCCAAACATGCGACTGTTGTTACAGGTTTTAATAGCATGACTGTTGTTACTTCCGACACAGATGTTGCTGTTACAGCCATCCCCGTGTTTACTGAACTTCAGATTAATTCAATGGGGTTAGCTTTTGGGAAGGGACAACACTTCCGCTGGCTCCCAGTACACGACATTACCAAATCAATTGGACCTCAGTCCAGAGCTTTACCTTTCTTTCATGCTTTTGCAGGGTGTGATACAGTGTCTGCCTTTGTGGGAAAAGAAAAGAAATCTGCTTGGCGGGTATGGAATGTGTATGAGGCAGCAACAGAGGTTTTCTGTCGACTCAGTTCACCACAGAATGAAGTTACAGAGGCAGACATGGATATCTTGGAACATTTTGTTGTTGTCATGTACGACCGTTCAAGCACAACATGCAGAGTAGACGAATGTCGCCTTGATTTGTTCGCTCGAAAGCAACGTCCATACAATGGCATATCACTAACTAGGGCATCCCTATATGAGCATGTTAAAAGGGCAGTTTTTCAAGCGGGTCATGTTTGGGGCCAGGCTTCTTCTCCAGTGCAACAGTTACCAGATCCTATCAGCTGGGGTTGGCTTAAACACAACAATTTGTGGGAGCCACACTGGACTACACTCTCTGCTATAGCAGAGTGCTGTCACGAACTACAGAAGTGCTGCTGCAAGCGTTCAACATGTACTGGAAATTGCAAATGCTACCGCACAGGATTGTCATGCACTGCACTTTGCTCCTGTAACTGCCAAGAAAGCAGTTAATATCAACAAATACACCTGTGATATAAACGGGCTTCGATTCTAAATGCATGAGATACAAAACATTGGCATTGATATTGCAGATTATGAGGTTTATTTTGAAAATACGTGTACGTTTAAAAAAGAAGCAAATCCCTGGTAACTGCACATTTGAGCATACAGAGTTATTTCCCTTGCTATATATTTCCACAGCCTTTTAAACCAGTATTGTCGTTGCTATTCATTATTTCAATTCATATTCAGTCTTGGTTTGCATAAAGGAATGATATAACAGCAGAAAAATTGCTTTAATGCTATATGTTTCACTCATATATGCTGCACTCACATCACCATTAGCGCAGATTTTTTCACTTCCGGTGGCCATCTTGAAAATAATAAGATATTTCGTGGCCAACTATCCTAAAGTACTCTATACACCAAAAGTGACTCCCATACCAAATGTCATGCTTGTATCACAAACTGAACTATTTTTATAGCAATCCGCCCCACTATTCACTCTGTAATATGCATAAAAAAGAGGTGCCAGTTCAGCTGATGTGGCGCGGGCGAAAATATTGGTGGCAGTTTTTTTCCTGTACAGAATAAAGGAAACTCTAGACGTTGATAAAAAACGGACATAAGGAGCCACAATTCAGGAGTGGGCAGGCCTGAAAATAAGCAGTCTGACATTTGCAGAATGAGGTCTCCAAAGGGTGAATTTGATGATGCTATCCCATACAGTGGGCCTATTTATCCTATGAGTACCTCTTTCTGTTTAGTTTTGAGACCCTGATTCAGATTGAGGTTCACGGAGGGTAAATGTAGTGATACTACCCTGCTGTGCAGGGTAGCATCACTAAATTCACCCTTTGGGAACCTCATTTTCCAGATGACAGTCTGCTTATTTTCTGGCTTGGGAGTGGGGTTTTGGTAATAATTTAATCCTACAACCCTACAGAGCCGTAGGATTAAGATATTACGGAGCCTCCTGAAAATGCAGAATAAATTCGCCCATTTACTGTAGACAGTATTGTATTTGTTAATACTGTTCATGAACACTGAGTTGAAAGCGTTTATAAAGACAATCAAAATGCATCGAATATTTTGCTTCGCTGAAACATATTTCATTTCTATCATGGTTTAATGTATTGATTTTCTAATGTTTGTCCCTTCAAACTGTCTAGTTTACTGGGATTTGTCCGATTTGATACGTTGTTCGCAAATTTTGAAACGGCTTGTCTATTCATCGAAATAAGAGAGTTTTTACCAGAATCTTCAATAGAGCTGAAACGGTTAAGGGGTTTTCTTGATCGATTAATCACGTGGATTAACCTTGGTTAACCGATTACTCACTTGTCCAAATAGATATCTGAATAATTGCCATACCGTTGATGATTTACAGCACGAATCCTTTACCCAACGTAACAAACAAAAATAAGTTAAAAGTGCCAGGGGTTCTGTTGCAATGCTCCCGTTGTAACGAGCTCAATGAGCATGTTACAATGAGGGTCATAAGATATATTGGCGAAACAGACATAATACAAGCTGTCGGGGAGTACATATCAAATGTCCTTCAAAATAGACGTAGACAGTTAATTAGGAACGGTTCTAACTAGAATATCGGACAGGCTGAAAAGGAGTGTGGCCACTATGAGAGTCCGGTTAGAGTTAACAATTGAACCGTGTCTCCACCAGCCACTACATGTATATATATTTGTTAGTGTGTGTGTTGTCTATATTTGTATGCGCGCAAACATACGCACATATAAACGTATATAACATGCATATGCGTGTAAATGTATATGTGGGTGATGGACAAGTGTGTGCGAGTGGACATAACAAGACTGGTTGTGCCTTGGCACTTATGTTAGAATGCTGACATTGTTATATTCCCTCATGTACTTCTGTTGTTTCCTGTATATACAGGTGTATTTGTGTGCCATACCCATTTTTTGTGGTAGTGCAATAAAAATTATCTTATCTTATCTTTAGGAGGCTAAAAATAAAAAAAAAAATAAATAAATAAACTAGAGAATTGTAATTTGTTGGACAAATTATGGGCTTTCCCAACTTTCCAATGTGAAAATGCAGACTACATATAGCAAAGCAAAGTGCTTGAAATTATCCATTTCCAAAACAATAGACAAAAAGCATCCAAAGTTGGTTATTTTTGTCATTCTATAACGGTACTCTTAATCTCACCCTCATTTCTCTTGGGGGTTAAATCTTGAGATTTAAAAGTAAACAGTGACTTTCTTCTGCAATCATTGTTACATCAATTCATACCAAAATAATTGCTACAACAACCTTGCAATTAGAGGAAATGAGTACAGATGTTTGCAAAATTCACGGAAAATCAATTTTTGTCAGCCAATACTATTCTTAGCAGCCATGACTAGATTTAAGGAAAATATTTTGAAAATACTCAGCAGGTTAAGAGTTAAAACCGGAAAAAATGGATAAACAATATTGATACGTTTCGCTGTGTTGGTACAATGACAGAGATGAGCAAACTAGAATACTGAAGCTTATGTTACTACTCTTTCAGTGAGTCGATGATATGCTATGATGAATTACACTATTGGAGGGGCATAAGACAGCTCTGCCCAAAACACGGATACTCGACACAAGCTGAGAACTAGGGAAAATGATATTTGCTAACTATTTTTGATCCACCCTCTTCTCACCCTTAAAAGAGATATAAATATAACAAGGTATACAACTCCACCTTTCAAAACAAACCAATCGATCATCTTTCAAATTTGAACCGCTGGATGTATATTCGAATATCCGGTGTCAAGTGAAAAAGGGGATCATAAGCTTTACGTTGATAAATAACCTGACGACTGGACTTTCTTGGATCATTCATATACTAAAAATTTCGGGGGGAGGGGGTGCAGAAAACTAAGGCCAATCTTATCGGGAAGTAACAGGTAGGGGTGTGTGTACGGTCTCCTCACTTACTTTTAGGATGTGACCAAAGATTCCCTCTTTTGATTTGTCTCTGTTATTGCCTTTGAAGTCGAGAGAAATGTATATTATTGGCTCCATATATTTAATAAATTTTTCCATCTGGTGGAAACATTGGTTTGGTCCAATGGAGAAATGTGTTAAATATGGAGCAAAAAAAAAGTGCATTTTCTTAACCGTTTCAACCTCAGGGGCCGTTTTTCCGGCCGGCTCACAAGCTACGTCATAATGTCATTAAATGGAATGGCTACAAGCTAAATGTGTGGTGTGGACCAATCAATATTTTCAACGTGCAGCCCTAAGGCTGCACGTTGAAAATATTAATTGGTCTTACCCCAAATAATGAATATGGACTCTTCCAATTGCTTCCATGGAACTTACATGGAAGATACCATCAGTGTTGAAAGGGTTAATGTAGAGTCCTAAACATAGCTTTTTGTATTATGTCCCTACCATCTTGCTCAGGTGCATGTGCCACCACTAAAATGTATCAGCATGTTGTACCCCTTTCATAAGCCGTGCCCCCTCCCGAAGATTGAGATACTCACTACGCACCAGATCGCAAAGCTCCATATTGCTGATTCAGTATTCTGTTGGAACTGAGTAGTTAACGGTAAACGAGTGCCTTAATTGTATAATAATCGGGGTTTTTTTAAATAAAAGTTCGCATGAGTAAAGCCAAGCGGAGTCTGTCATATTATTCTTCATGCTATCAACTGCTGTTGCCGAATCAGAGGAAACATCTTGTTGTGTTTTCTGGCGTAAACACATTAGCTACTCATTTCCATTCAATTTATCAGATAATCAGATAAGTTGAATTTACATTTTATCCAAACAGTTCAGTGTGAGCTCAAGTTTTTTTTCTGGTGAATAATTTTTCGTATCAAGTCAAACTGTTTTCATATTCACACCTTTTTTCCCAGAGGTTCAGTTGTCGTGGCTTGACAGACTGATTGTGTGAATTTACATTGTTTGTTTGCCCGAAAGAAGCATAAGATTCTATCTTCCACTGGAAGATAGAACCTGATGGTTGCACGCGACGCAATGTCATCCCACCCTTGAAATATTTTTTGAACATTTGTTTGCTCAGCAAAGGCTTGGCGGGGGATTAGCTGAATGATGTATCAAAAGGCGATCAAACATGCGCACAGACAGGTATCTGTAACGGGGGAGGTACAGGGATGTTTGTGTGCGTGTGTGTGGAGGGGATGGGGATGGGGGTCCAATAATTTTTTTTTTACCGTATGTATATTGTGATTGAATAAAGTCTTGAGTGGAGAAAAGGTATAAACGTGGTGTCTCGTTTGCGTTAGTACGACCTGGACAACCCCCCCCCCCCCCCCCGGGGAAATGTTTTGAAAATGTGACCCAAATGGCACTCTGAAGACATTTGGAGGCTCAGAAGAACGTCAGTTTTCACCAAGTGTGCCATGCCATCTGTAATTTCATTAGAAGACGCCCCGACGAACTTTTGGGTGGTGGGAGGAGCCTCCACCCTCCTCAGACTACGGCACTGCGATCGAATCGGTTTTTTGCTCTAGACCTGAATATAATCGCACGACAAACGGATGGCATTGAGATCCGTTTTGGAAAGATATATGATTTCATGCAGGCGCGTAGCCAGGATTCTATAATAGGGGTGTCCTAGCCAGTTTCTGGGTGGGGTTGGGGCAAAGGTGATATTTGAAAGGCCGTGCCTAGTCCTAACTATAGAACCCATTTTTGACTGTGCGTTGTGTGAGAGTTGCATTGGGCCGATGGGTTTTTTGTTTTTGGGGTTGGAAAAGCGAAAATTTAGTGGAGCTAAGCACACCCCCCCCCCCCCCCCCCCCCCCCCCCCCCCGCGTAGCTACTCACTGAGTTCATGTTTTATCCAAAATAGAATGATTGGCACTTTACGTGACTTGGTTCTTATAATAAGACTGGAGGAAAATCTATTAACTGGTTGAGTGCACGATTCTTTTTGGTGGTTTGATTTGTTCCTCAAAATGTCTTTTATAAATTATTGGAGAGTGCCCCTGGGCTCTCTCCAATAATTTGTATTAAAACAAAGCTATATGAACAAGATATTATTTGCATTTTATTGAAAATGAGACTTGAGCAAGGAAAATGTTGGCTTTTGCTCTGTTACTCTCATTTTTGAAATCCCTGATAGTGGCTTCTGGCACTCAAACAGTTAATCTAGTAGGTTCGCTATTGGTGACAGATTTTGTCAGTGCGGGTAATAAAGGCTTTACAGGGTCTCCATCTGAGAGGGAGCAGGTGTGTGGGGATTAGTTTTTCCGAGGGAAAACCATACCAGGGAGTGTAAACTCCAACC